>JABFEB020000049.1:6231221-6246101 GCA_019775895.2 Stomatorhinus ivindoensis
CCTGTGATGGGTTGGTGCCCCATCCTGGGTCGTTCCCTGCCTTGTGCCCTGTGATGGGTTGGTGCCCCATCCTGGGTCGTTCCCTGCCTTGTGCCCTGTGGACTCCAGGACAGGCTCCAGACCCCGACCACCCTGAATAGAGCACAGATGGAATGAGGCAAATGATGTGTAAATATTTGACTGTCTGAGTATCTTTAAACACCCCCCACCCAACGGTGCTTCTGTAAATTGAATGTTTTGTAGCCATTTTTTTCCTCACAGGAAATTTTCAAATATGTAAATGACAAAGTAAACACATGCATGTAAATATTCAACAATTTATTCTTTCAATAATTTATTCCGTTTTGATTAATGTGTTGTGTTTGTAATAGATACATTTTGATAAAGAAACTAAACAATGAACTTGTTAAGCAGTCAGGCATGAATAATAAATCTGTCTTCGGCGGAAAGTGGGGCAGCAGATTGGAATTTGCCTGAGTAAATGTCAGCAAGGGAGAGAATTAGACTTAGATTTTTGTAGCAGGGTCACACAATTTTTAAATCATTTTGTTCACTTCATATTGCTTTGGTCAATTGTTCTGAAACATTTTTAATTTTGTTGAAATATCAGGACCAACATAGCTGTGTCATTATGGTTTCATTTAGGACAATAAATCGGATTAGTTGGTCGAATCGTCTACAAAAATGACTGGAGACCTGGCCTTTCCACTGCTTTTGTTTGAGCGCACGTGTATCAGAGTATCCCACTACCGAGCACTGGGTAGAATGGGACCCCAGTGTAATGCGGGATTTAAAATGACTGACCACTTCAGAAAAATGTGAAATGTGAGGATAGCATCAAAAATAGTAAAAATAGTAATGAAATATCAGATAATAGCAAACATCCCATGTAAGTGTACATGCACAATATACAGAGTGTCTGACTGCATTATTTATTGATGTGGATCCTTGGATTTTCGTGCATTAACAGCCATAGTGGTCTTTCCGGATATTGCAGCCTGCAGCTGACCCCACAGCCGCCTTGTGGTCTATACCCCAGGCTGTGTTACGTTGCATTTTTTCCTATCGTCATGTTCGCATTTAAGAGCTGAGAAAGACGGAAAACACGCTTCTCTGGACTTTAGAAGCCTCGGTCGTCTCGTAAATATCTACGAGTGTTTAGGGTTCTAATCTATGGCTACACTGAATTAAAAAACGGAAGATGTTGAAGTATTGAGCTTTACGTGTGACGGTCTGGAGCGTTTCTCTGACAAGGTAAACAGCTCACCTTTGCTATGGCCTCAGTCTCATTGACCGGATGGCAGTTTAACATATTTTTCGGTGACAGTGAGGTCACTGAGTTCTCTGCGGTGCCTTGCTGGTTGCTGCATTTGACGGATGTGAAAGTGTGACCTCGCCTTGATGTTCTTCTGACGTGATTTGCTCCCATTTGATGCAGTGTGACACTGTCGCTGACTTTGTAGAAATCATTTTGTAGTTACTGATATCTCATAGCTTTATGGTTAATTGTTGTATCGTTTTGGGGGGAGGGGAGGCAGCAGAGGGGGGTCCGGAAAGTGTATCCTTGGGGCCTCTGAAATGGTTTAATCACATGCTCATCTGCTAACCCGTATCGCAATATCAGTGCCGTTTATTGCCCCGATTCCATTAGGAAAGTTTGACAGTGCTACAGATTCAGTTTTTATGTTTGCCTGTTCACCCACAGCATAGGGAAACAGATTTCAATGAAAAACAGGCAAAGTACAAAGATGTTACACATAGAGGAAATGATAAACAAATAATTCAAAATGTTCTTTGTATTCCATGATAACTCGTCCCCCAGTAATTCTTCCATTCATGCACGCTGTAAGGGAAAAGGGTACAGCTCTGGAATAATTTTGTTCCTTAAGGCAGAAGCAACTTTAATGTAAATCCCAATGGTACAAGAGACGTTCCTCAGAGTCCATTTCTGTACATTAAATGGTATATTTACCTACAGCTATGGTACGATTGGCAGCCCCTTGAGGGTACAAAGTAGAACCAACCAGGAGGAAAGCTGCCCATTCACTACCCTCGCCGCTGTGTGGTGAGCATACTGGCACATAATGGTTGCCGGTACATTATCCAGGTGGGGGCTACACAGTGCTGGCGGTTCAAGCGTTTTTAAAAGTGCTATATAAATGCTACTTTCATTCATAATTCATTTGCAGCATTATCAGCATTTATATTACAGTTTACCAGCAACCCTGACCATAATAAGTAATTGGAAGATAGATAGATAGATAGATAGATAGATAGATAGATAGATAGATAGATAGATAGATAGATAGATAGATATGCAGAAGAAATAGAAGCAATCAATTATTATCACGCCCAAGTGTCTGAACATCGCTAACTTAATTACTAATGTTCTGCGAGACATTTAATTGTCTGCTAATCGTTTGAAGATGTCAGTATTGATTTACGTTATCAAGTACAGTGTGTTTATTGTACTGACGGCTCTCAGATGGATGCATCTTTTCATCAGTCTTTTCTTCCTTACACACAATGACCTTCATCAGTTACATGCCGCCAACGGTAGGCAGTATGACATTGGATCACCAGCCTTGCACTTACAGATCTCGAAGGTGGTGAGGTTCAGCTGATCCTGACTGACAGATTATCTTGTTTGTGTTACATAAGGACATTTTACAGTTTCAGGATGACTAGGAATATCAGCCCTGTTTTATGATGTGTTAAGTGAATAAAATCTGCTGCCTGATACCTATTTTCCACCCATGTGCAAAACCTGAAACCCATCCATCCATCCATCCATCCATGTGTGCATCCATCCATCATCCATCTATCCATGTGTGCATGCATCCATCCATCCATCCATCCATCCATGCATTATTCATGCGTGCATACGTGTACGCATGCATGCATGCACCCATCCATCCATGTGTGCATGCATCGATCCATCATCCTTGCGTGCGTGTGTGCGTGCGTGCATGCATGCATGCATGCATGCATGCATCCATCTATAATGCATACCCACTAGTCCTACGCATGGTCATAGGAATTTTTCCTGGATGCTGTGGTGTAAAAGGCAGAAAATAATCCAAGATGGGGCGCCAGTCGCTCACAGCAAAAACCTCAAACCAGGATGTGTTTTGCATACAACAATACTAATGAATATATATAAGGAGGTTCAGACATTCTTGGAAATATTGTTACACCCCTGGTTTGATTCCAGGCTTTTATTCCACATTACATTGTGTTGTTTCTTTGTCGGCATGATATTTCTGGAGCGTTACAAACCGGCTCAGGAGCCTTTCTATTGGTCGCTGTTTTGTCATTGACTCATACTTCAGTAATGGATGTTTGTGTGGTTTTTACTCTGAACAGCGGTGATGCAACACTGGTCTGTACAGCTCCCCATGATACAAGCTCAGCAATTTGATTAATAAGAAAAACAAAGCAAGATGTTGCTAGTGTTTGCCACATATTCATTCAGTTCCATCAACGGCACGGATAGGATTCTTACTCCTAAACAGAATATAACTGAAGCATTTCCATAGAAATGTGTCTTATGTAGGGCCATTTCACATTAAGTAATGACTTACACTGGCTGAACAGGTATAAAGGACACGGCTATGGGAAAGACAGGTGTCGAGATTTTTCTGCCATTGATACACCATCTGAACGAGCTCATGAATTAAAATTTAGATGGAGCGAGAATCTGTAGACTTGTGGAGAGAGTTCTGGACCAAGGAGAAGCATTTTGAAAATGTTTTGATGGGTAGAACTTTTTTAATTGACATAAAATGCTTTGGCAGAAATTGGATTTTTCCGATAGCCTGTCCTGAGGTCTGAGAATCAGAGAGTTGGTTTGGTTTGGAAGAAGCCATGGAGTATGTCATGATCCATCATACATACAGACAACATGGTTGTGAAACCCATCCATCAATCAGTCTACAGTGTGTAGTGAATGTAATACTGATCTGCAATTATTATCTTATTTCTCAAGAGATGTCAGACAATAACAATCAATAAACAGAATTTCAGTATGTCAGTACCATATCAGATGTATATATACATACAGTGCTGCATATACTCATAGAGCAAAACCTCAAAAATGTACACCACTAGATGCTCAAAGCTTCTTAGCTAGAAGCATATTGATGAGTACTTCAAAATGGCAAGGAGTTTATATGACGCTATTTTATATCCATCCATTTTTAATAACCACTTACCTATTTAGCATTGAAGTGGCTGCCTGAAATGATGTGATAATGCAGGATTTTATTTTACACACTCATAAGAATGTAGAATTAGGACTATTTGCGTCATACTATATCTGTCGACTGAAACCCCTTTGTCTGTCTCTTCGGAAGATTCTTTTAAATAAAATATCATTTATGAAAAGTTGAAAGTATACAGGAAAAACCCAACTGAGACATAACAGACTTTTTGTCTTGGAGCAGGAAAGACAGACTGACATGATTATGATTTTCAAAGCTCGACTTGCTTAGTGTTAATTCCAGTCACTAATTCTGGGCAGAAAGGTTCTTGTTTTTGCAGTTCTTGTGTTCATTGACTTCTTGACTTACAGATGATGCCAAAGAATTAAAAAAGGAAGCAAATATAGCAAATATAGCAAATATAGGCTTCAGCGCACATAAACCTTCTGAGTTTTGGTCCAGTGTCGCACAGGCTTGTATGTGGATCTTCACAGCTGCTCCAGTGGACGGCATTTCCAGGCCAATCATATTTGTAAACAATAAACCGGCCATTTTTTCTACCCCAGGTTACATCTAATTGTCTTTTTATCCCGAAAGTTGAACCATAATCCAGAAACAAGACTTTTAAAAAAATAACGGCGGTTAATTTTTGTGCTGATGTTTCTGTAGAGGATGTTGGAGCAACTTTCTCCATTTTGTCAGTGAAACGGCAGGAAGTGACATCACATGAGCACAGCTATTGGAGCCTATGTCGTCTCTTCGTCCACGTTGGCCCCTTCCACATCACAGTAACCGGGCTCCTGGGCCGCCTGTCGGTCCGCGGTGCTCTCGGCAGCCGTGGGGTTCTCCTCCGATGCATCGACCCGGGAGACCAGCATCCAGGCCCGTGTCGCCGTGTCCTGACCTGAGGACAGCTGGTGTTTGCGGTGCAGGATTAGCTTGGGGTTCTTCACGAGGGTGTAGAGCAGCAGCCAGCGCCTCTGGGCCCTGCTGCTTGAGTCTGGGATGCGAAGGAAGGCAGCCATTAAGTGTAGGCACCAGATCAGTGATGTTAGTCATTTATGAAAGGCTTCCCCCTAGTGTCTTATATACAGCAGTAAGTCTAATGGTGTGATGCATTTCAACAGGCTCTACACAAATACTCCAGATATAGAAGCCTTTATTTGCATAATGAAAAGCAACATCTACCAATTTCTGAGCTCAAATTTTATATTCTATATTTCTATATATTCTAATTCTGTATATTAGAATTATATGTGCATTCTACAGTAATTTTATATATTCGCTTAAACTTACAATCAATACCAATTATACCTTTCAAAACCCATGCAGAGTAAAAAAGTGAAGTATAAAATGTGTCAAATTCTCTATAAGTTCAGATCTTCTATTATTTCAGCAAGTAACTAAAACCCATATATACTATAAATGATTAAGATGCCTTGGGAATCCTTCACAGGGTCTGTTTTCATGATACGCCAGTAAAAGCAGTACTGACCAAACAGAGAGGTGTTGAACGGCGGGTATGGTGACAGCGCCCTCGTCTGCTTTTCCAGCCTCTCAGCCAATAGGAGATGGCAAAAGCAGATCATGACTGGGTTGCTATGGTAATGGTCAGCAAATATCATCCCAATCCATGTATTATACCCTGAAAGCAGAGCAATGCACAGTTGCTCCTGTCTCCTATTACTGTGGGGTTTTTTTGTTCAAAAAAATTCAAATATTCCTTAGAATATGTGTCAATAACGTACTTCCACATCTACATCCAATGCTGACTAAATTTCGCATTATGTCATCATTTCTCTGTACATTCATACAGTTGAGTATCTCAGGTGGCTCTGAAACATTTTTAAACGCACATTTACAGTATGCATACTTCAGCATGCACTACAGTATGCATACTTCAGCATGCACTACAGTATGCATACTTCAGCATACAGTACAGTATGCATACTTCAGCATGCACTACAGTATGCATACTTCAGCATACAGTACAGTATGCATACTTCAGCATGCACTACAGTATGCATACTTCAGCATACAGTACAGTATGCATACTTCAGCATACAGTATACTATGCATACTTCAGCATGCAGTTTGCACCCGCTTCCTTGTGGGGGGGAGGGGGGGGGCCCATATGCAGTATGTCCCTCCCCCTTCTCACCTGGGTCTAAGGACTCGTAGCCCCTTGGCATGATGGTGCGGTCGATGCGGGACACCAGCCAGGTGCCCACTATAGCACTCATCAGCAAACGTGCCACGCAGTTACTCAGACCCATAATCACGTTGTAGAAGAAGAAGAAGTAGCTAAAATTGTGGAAGCCCTTTCTGACAAGGAAATGAAATATATGGCGAGGTTAAGCACTGGACTGTTCTCCACGTGTTCTGTAAAAAACAATCATTTACCGGTTTGCATCTGTTCCATAGTACAATAAGTATGCACATCTATAAACGTTTTGATTGCATTTTTAAGGGCACGATAGGTCAGAGATTACGTAGCATTGGTACATTCTGCAAAGCTAACCAACTGACGGTGAGAACTGAGTCAATAAAACACAGCATTAAATGTTTAACTAAAGGACGTCGACCAAACTATTACCAACACCAATGCAAACACCAATAATGAAGTCATTAATAAAAGCAGGTAAAATATCTTCCAGGAACAATGTGTGCTGCACTTGTGGAAACACACGCCAAACTACAATTTCAGGGAGTGTGATAGAATCACATTGAAACACTCTCCTTCTCTCTGTCAGTGTTCCTCAGCCCGGTGCTCAGAGATCCCAGACGGTCCATGTTTTTACTCCCTCCCTGTCAGTGCTCCTCAAACCAGTCCTCAGGGACTCCCAGATGGTCCTGAGGGAGCAAAAACGTGGACTGGGGGCGTCCCTGAGAACGAGGACCAGAAACAGTTCTATATGCTCTCATGAAGAGCTGGGGAACCTCCTAGTGGTGAGACAGGGGAGTGCTGGCGAGTGGAGGGTTTTACGATTAAATATAGTGCCAGTCAAAAGTTTGGACACATCTACCTATAGAGATGTCTCTGTGTATTATTCTCTACGTTTTAGAATACTTATGAAGACATCAAAACATACTGTATATGGCGACATATATTATAAAGTAGCATATTTGGAATTATGATCAAAAAAGTATTAAACAAAAAAATTAATTTGTTGGAGGGCAGCCGTGTGGGTTGCGACTCAGAAGGTTGTTGGTTCAGATCCTTGGGTCAGCAGCGTGATGCCACCACTGGGTCCTTGAGCGAGGCCCTTAACCCCAGTTGCCTCAGGGACTGGCTGACCTACTGTCTCCTCTACACCAGTTCCATGAGGTGACCTCCTGGGATGATCTTCCAGCTGTCCTGCAGGAGCTCCCACATGTGCTGAGCTCTCATTGGCCACTTTTCCATCACGCCCACATATATGCTGAGCCCTCATTGGCTGCTTTTCCATCACTGTCTGGTCAAACTCCTTCTAAACTCCTCCAAAACTGTGTTTGCATTAGCTGGCCAGGTCATGTGATACGACGGCATCATTCTCCTTGGTAGGCAGCTTGACGTGTCCAAACTTTTGACTGGCACTGTATATACGATCCGGTAGTAAAACTGTAGCTCATGGTGTATTAATTGCACAATAAAACACTCATTGGATATTCTAGTGGTTGAAGCATACCTGTTGTTTATTGCTAAGGGCTTTTGGCCATCTGTGGGGGAAATCTTGTCTTGAAGGAAGAAGATCTGCACCAGTATAATCTGAATTATCACCAGTCCTATAATCAATACTATGGCTCCTCTGAAACAGTCAGGGAAAAAAAAAACAGCAAGATTACTGATGTTTATTATCACATCACACGCCTTTAGCTACATCCCGAACAAACGTGATCGTTTTCCATCACCCACAGGACGATGCCGAAGTCTATCAGCACTTTCAGGCCGTGACCGTGCCGAATGGGCAGAACCACTCCGTACACGAAGAGCAGCGCAAACAGGAACTGCACGAAGTGGACGATGATGTAGCCTGAACAACAGAAATACGCAATCATCAAAGACTGAACGCTGCGTTTTCGAGAGAGGCTTCCCATCTTACATGTGCACAGCTGTAAATGCTTATAACCACAGATCTTCTCAAAACTATTAACAATAATGGATTAATGCACGCTTCCTGGAGTACCGTTCCCAGTGTAAAATGCTTTTGTGGTCTTTGTTGTGTCAGCAGTTCCTGCTCTTTAATAAAGACAAATGTAAGGGAAAGTTTCAATAAGACTCGTTGTCCAAGCAGAGCTTAAGTTGAAGCTGAATGAGGTTTTTGTTAATTATTAACAATAATATGTCAACAAGGGAGGAGGAGATTTCAAACCACACTGTACTTACCCCATAAAGTAAAGGCGATCTGCCAGCCAGAATATCGAGTAATGGCTGCCTAAGATAAATATTGGATTGTTTTATTACAGATGTAACCTGCATGTACTTTGTTTCACAGCTGATACAGCTTGGGTGTAATTATTTGCTATTGATTTTCTTTTTCTCTAAAGAATTATGATTCGTTTTAATCAACGCTAGTGCATTTTTCAAAAGAATGTCCGCTCACAACGCTGATTGCAGAGCTGGGATTGTGGAACCTCTCAGGAAGGAAGCCTTTCTGTCCCACCCAAAGCCTCCTGAGGTGCTTCCTGTAATGAAGCAGAAAGAGGCAGCTTTAAATTCCACAAGCCAGACCTGGTGAACAGATCCCCCCTGAAGCCTGCCTGGTCAACAGGAGGAGGATGATGGAAAATTATGGTCTGGAAATTTGAAATTTCACCAACCTGTAGCAGGACAGTATGTGAAATGTGTATGTCACAGAGGTCAAGGCGGCGAAGAAGGTCGTAGCAAACCAGGTCTCTAGATAAGGAAAATTTAAATAATATGATTGTTCACTAGTCTAAAGAAGAAAAGCATAAATGTATGATTAAGATAGAAATATAGGCTTATTTATTACTGTATTTACTACTATACTACTACAGTATACTAGTAATATGATATAATAGTAATACTACTATTACTGTATATGTACTATGCTATTGCTGGTATGTTCTTTCAGGTCGGGCTAATTGAGAATGATGGGCTGTGTTACTTCTGGCAACATGACTGAACTCCACCAGCTGAGGGCTGAGAACAGCAAACTGGTTCTCTAACTGGCTGCAGAAGCTGACCAGTTCCGCCAGGGAGTCCCTCAGCTTGTCCAGCTCGTCAAACACGTAGCTGCTAAGGCTGTGGTCGGCCAGCGTGATCTAAAGAGAGAACATCACACTTTCCGTCGTGACACATCACGGTCCGCGGTGATATTGCCAAACACTTTAAAGAAATGGTGTGAGACATGCTTGTCATCTGTGGAGAAACACTCGTTTTTATTGGTAGGTGCTCACCATGTACAGGCCAATCAGAGAGATGATAGAGGTGCCAATCATTCTGTTGGGGAACCTGAAATATGGGTCCCAGTCGTAAATGTTCCTCTGAATCCAGTTCTTTATTTCCCTATTAAAAAATTAATAAAAAATAAGCGCATCTGAATTAAATTGTGATGGCAGGTGTCTCAGGATCTCAGTCACACAAATTCAGCCATCGCATTAATGATCACATCATTTGCTGCGGCAGGTATGGAAATCCATGGGGGTGTCTGGGTCGCTCTGAGTTTGAGCTTCACCTTTGTGGGGGTCTCCGCAGCAAAGTCTGCACGTATTTGGCCTGATACGTCTGAAACAGCTGCTCCGTTTCCTGGAGAGAGTCAGATTAGAGCTCATGACAGCCTGATCTGCTTCATCAGTACCGTCATTTACTCCAGAACAACTACTTATCAATGTCTAAGCCAATGGGAAGGATAGGGGTGGTGCTGTCTCCCTCCCCCAAAATCAGATTGGCTGCTCAATGTGCCTCAATTTCCATTGGGCCTCAGTGATGTCAATCACAGGACACAAAACATGGTTTCCACAAACCCATGCATGTGTGGCACTATAATTGTAGTTGGTCCCACACGTGTATGAATATGCTCCATAGCATATTGTCACTTTGTCGTTTCGAGGTGAACTGCCCCTTTAAGAAAAGGTGGTGTTTTTTTTTTATTGATTTACAGCATCCACTGCTACTGACACATTAAGATGAGCCGCACTATCGCCTTATGGATAGCGAAACCATTTCGGCACGACGCACAGTCACCTCGTGGTCGTCCAGCCCCATGCGGATGCGAATGGCTTTGACCAGCATGTGTAGGAAACGGCCCAGCAGGAAAGTCAGGCAGAAGATGCTTGGCCACTGCAGGATGGGCTTCTGGAAGCTGCCCAGCATCTAGAGTCCGAAGGAAGAAGGGCAAACGTATATCTATACATATATGTATATAAATATGAAGCTACATATGAAAAATTATATACAAATATTGCAAGCAATTATACATACAGCTCTGGAAAAAAAATTGAGACCGCTCCATATATTATTTTAATCTGCATTTTTTAAGCCTGGTTTAATCCTGATTTAATCCTGGTTTAATCCTGGTTCTGCTACACTGAGCAGCAAACTGCTTCCAGGCTCAAAATTTCTAAGGCACACAGTACACAAGAACAATGGGAAGCGGAGACACTGGGAACAACCAAAAACCAGCCAGGTAGTGGGTAGAAATGACTTTCTAATCCCACAGATGACCATCAATTTAATTCAACAGTGCCTCATGAATCAAAGGATGACCTCAAGTGACCTTCAAAAGGAATGGGAAACATTAAGCACAGGTGTGACGTGCACTAGGACAGTTCATATCAGGCTCCTGGGAGCAGGACTGAAGACCATAAAGCATGGAAGAAGCCCTTCATTAATGAGAAGCAGGGAAGATCCAGGCTGAGGTTTACAAATAATATAAGCAAAACAATACCAATAAATTGCGGAATGTGTGAAACAAAAATTTTTGCTGTGGTCTCTTAATTCCAGAGCTGTATATACAAGTTTAGGTAAACAATGTCATACAGTAATGGGTCAATGCCCAGAATACCCACGGTACCAGCTGGACAGCTGATTGTGTCCCATGTCGACACGATAAGCCTGCAAAGGAGGATGTTGCAGAGTTTCAATGGCCACAAAGTCATAGACCCTGAATAAAGCACAAAAAGTATCAATTGGTGAGAAGATTATCTGTTAAACCACAGAATCAGGAGACAGAAATATGGCCATTTTAAACTCTGACATCTCAAGATCTCTGATGTCACCTTTCAAAGCTACTTATTGCAAAATGTTTATACTGCAGATTAATTAATTATGAAGTCAAATGTTGCAAAAGTAGGTTTTAGTAAAGCTTATACAATAGACACAGGAATGGTTTATATGCACAGATGTCTGCAGACCACATAAGGCTGTAGATGAAGCCCAGTACAGCCCCAGCCTCTCGAACTGGGGAAGACAAGCAGGCGAAGAACGGATAGTAGGCTAGGCCGACCTCCAGCGCTCCGACAAGGTGCACGACAGCTGTATGGCAGAACAAATACCTCATGCTTTCAGCACCTTCATTTAATATTCCACTGGAAATGACCAAGTAAACATACAGTCACACACACTAAGAACATGATATTTATTGGTGCTTTATAGTGTCTCGTACTGTTTGACTATCCTTGAAGATTGTACAGCACTTTTTCAGTTATGACCCTCGAGATTTACTAGGTCCGGATATAACAGATAACATGAGTCGAATAATTAGTGACAAAGGATTTTATGGTCTGTCACAACATGAAAGTATGAGAGACGTGCTGATTTTTCATCCAGTAACTGAGAGGCAGGCTACCTCTTGCCCATGTTGGGACATTAAACGGCAAGTACTCTCTGGAGAAGAGCAGCATGACGCTGGAGGACACGGCACCAAAGGCGAAGCCGTACGACCATCGGTTACTAAGGCTCCCGATGAAGTCCAAGGGTCTGCCAAAGAAAAACGCATAGTATACTGCCCCCTACAGTTTGTCTCAACGTTTCAGTGTAACTTTCTAACACTGTCAGGTGTTACTTTAAATATTGCATTTTCTCTAGTGTTGAAGTATATATGCAGGGATGAACAAAACTGGTACGCAAGTACGCATTCGGTAAGCAACTCACACAACGATGCCGAAACGGCCCTTCAGGACGGAGATCTTCTCATCGATAGCGAAGTGATTGACTCTTCTCTGTAGATACGACAGCACGGCAAAAATGAAGAACTGGAACGAATCAGATGTATGGATTACTGTTTACATCACAGCACACATCAATCAGCCTGCAAATAACGGACAACAAAAGGTTCAGGATTTTCCCAGTCGGATGCCACCTTCCACACGATCCATTCTCAAATGTCCCCCACAATGTAATAAAAACCTGTTATTTTGACATTGTGGTCCTCCACGTGGTTTTCTCCTTAGAATGAATGGATAGTCCCCACAAAGATATAATTACAAACCTTAGTGTGTGTATGTGTGTGTGTGTGTGCCCTGTAATGAAAGGACATCCTGTGTAACGTGTCCCCAGCTTTAAACCCTCTGCTTCCAACAACTGTACCAGATCAGTGTAAATGGAAAAGGGATGGATGAAAATTGTTTAAATAAAACCACATATCCGTGTTTAATAAACAGCTGTAAATTAAGGAGGATCTTTTGTAAAGTGACAACCCGTCCATCCTTCTCTCCCTCTAACTGATCAAAGTTGCTGGGTTACTGAGTGACTTTATTTACCAACAACTAGACAACGACCGGACAATGACTAGACAACGACTGGACAACGACTAGACAACGACTGGACAATGACTAGACAAGGTCTGGACAATGACTGGACAACAACTAGACAACAACTGGACTATGACTAGACAATGACTGGACAACAACTGTTCAATGACTAGACAATGACTGGACAACGACTAGACAACGACTGGACAATGACTAGACAAGGACTGGACAACGACTGGACAATGACTAGACAAGGACTGGACAACGACTGGACAATGACTAGACAACAACTGGACTATGACTAGACAATGACTGGACAACAACTGTTCAATGACTAGACAATGACTGGACAACGACTCGACACTTACAGCTGGAACAAGAGAGCAATGCAGGAAGAGGTGCATGGAAATGCCATTGTCACACGTTTTGTTCCCCAAGGTTCTTCACGTAAAAAGAGGATGAAAAAATGGCTTGAGAAAATTTCACATCTATACTTTACTAACACAAATATCTACAGATCTAGCACAATGATTTGTTCATTATGATTAGTAACCCAGATTATATGACTGAGCAAAACGTTAAATGATTCCTTAATGTTATCTCCTGTTTTCTCCCCTTATCTGCTCTTCGCGTAACGTGAGATGAAGCAGGTTGCCTTTTCTGAAACCAGATATATTACTCTAACATTCATGCTGTTTGTAGATATATTAGTTCTCAATATTCAAAACAGGTATCTGAAAAACATGGAATCCTGGTAAAACAATCTGACATCTCTATTGCTCTTAAACATAATTCTTCATAACATGATTTACAC
This sequence comes from Stomatorhinus ivindoensis, assembly GCA_019775895.2. Lineage (NCBI taxonomy): Eukaryota > Metazoa > Chordata > Actinopteri > Osteoglossiformes > Mormyridae > Stomatorhinus > Stomatorhinus ivindoensis. The sequence goes on from JABFEB020000049.1 coordinate 6,244,932, forward strand.
ATGATCTACTTACCCATTATCTCCCAGCCTGATCATCTTAGTAAAATGCAGGGACATGCTGACACAAGTTCAGTTCAGCGATATTTAGAAATTTTTGTACAATTTCGAAGTGCTTTACAATTGAGCTGTAAATCCCTGAACATACGAAAGACCGTTAGGCCACATTCACGGTCACGTACTGATGGTCGTAGCGGAGAACTATGAACTGAAGCCACTAAGGAGGTTCTCTTCCTTTATTAATCATTGACAGACGTTCCCTGCCCACTGCGCCAAACTGCCACACTACTGTTCTTTGTGTTGGAAAAAAAATCCCTGATATGGGTTTATTCGAGATAGCTTGATAACTTTTTCTTATCTGGTTCACCTACTGTGAGCTTAAAAGAAAATGTTTCGGTGAGAGAAGTGTGGACAGCATTCCCAGCCCTGACCCTGCACATGCATGGTACACAGGCCCAGGTCCACATGGGGGGGGCAGGGTAGGTCTGGTCCTCTCAATCATAACCTTAGCCCAGCCAATCATAAGGTCCGCCCTGGGGCAAGAGCATGACTCCCCAGATCTCAGCAAATTGGTATTTAGTGAGTTTTAACACCCCTTAATACCCAGCTGTTCCCAGGCACTATTTGGAAAAGTCTGAGTCGCTCTGAAAAGCTGACATAAAAGGTGTCGTGCCTGAGAGAGCAGCTGTGATCACCCACGGTGCGTTCGATACAGGATGGAGCTGCATGCGTGTGAGGCAGCGTGGCTGGCTGCATGCGTGTGAGGCAGCGAGGCAGGCTGCATGCGTGTGAGGCAGCGAGGCAGGCTGCATGCGTGTGAGGCAGCGAGGCTGGCTACCCCAGCCCACAGCCCCCGGTGGCCCAACCTGTATGTCGAAGTTTCCTCATTCCCATGAGGGAGAACTCAATCGAATAAAAATCTGTGACTGCAATGAAAAATCGAAAAAATGCAAAAAAATTTGCTTGGTTACTTATGGTTAGGGCTGGGTAGGGGTTAAGGTGGTCATAGTTAGCGTTAGCATTTTTCCCATAGAAATAAATGGGCAGTCCTCATAAAGATATGTTTACCCGACATGTGGGCGTGTGTGTGGATTAGTGTCGTATCCTCATGGTTAGGAGGGAAAGGAGTTGTTATTTTGGGGTTTTTTTGGTTGTCTTATGAGGGGTGCGTGT
>JABFEB020000049.1:6272496-6282916 GCA_019775895.2 Stomatorhinus ivindoensis
ATGCAGTGTGTTTTAGGAGGATAACTTAGAGGTCATGCAGTGTGTTTTAGGAGGATAACTTAGAGGTCATGCAGTGTATTTTAGGAGATTACTTAGAGGTCATGCAGTGTGTTTTTGTTTCTCACCTGAGCGAAAAAACCTTTCCTGGAGCGGCGAGCGTATAGGAATCTTTTCCACAGCAGGGCAACAAACTGTTGCTTCTTCAGACTCCAGCCCTTGACCTGGTATGACCCCTTGCCCTCCATTCCACTTAAGCAGTCTGACTCTAGACAGAGAAAATGACTGAAATCACGGACATGGTTTTAGAAACTCCTGTTCCAAGGACTCACACAGACCGCGGATTTGCACTGTCGATGGCTGGCTAGAGTGTTACCTACTCAGCCACCCTGAAAAGTTAGGGCATTTGAAATATCACATTCATAAATTTAGGGCTGGACGCTTATTTGAATTTTAATTTCAATTACGATTTTGGCTTCCATTGATTATCAAAACAAGATAATTATGAGAAAACGATTATTGTGCCTCATTTTGTTTTGCAGAGATGCTCTCATTTTGTCATGTTATAAATACAGCGTACCTCTTTCCACCTTTGTTTCACAATTGAATTACATTTAAAGTTCAAAGAAATCCACTGATGAAGACACAAGTTTTATAATTGCATGATATTTCCAAAGTCAATGAGATGTTCACCAAAATAATCATGATTATGATTTCTGCCATAATCGAGTAGCTGTACCTGAACTTCCAGAGAAACCCTACTCTCCTCAACACTTTGTCTGAAATCATTCAAGTGATGCTATATTAAATAGCTTTACCTGGGTATGTTTCCGGCTCCTCGCAGTTGAACGTGGTGTCGTTGGTGAACAGTCTAAGGCAGCTTGGGCGATCTCCCAAAGCACGCCTCCTATGGGTCGGAACGGTGCCGTCTGTGCAAGTGCGGCCCCAAATATCGCGTTCATTCAATGCATGAAAGAGCACAATACAGCCACAAGCCTGGGTTCTTCAATAAGTACTCAATAAGTACTCAATAAGTACTCAATAAGTACTCAATTACTGTAGGCACCCAACCTGAAATCATCTCCGCGTCGGCTCCATTCTCCTTAGCAACCCCAAGAAAGATCTGAAGAAAAGACAGAATGGAGATATTAAGGAAATGGTTTACACGTCTGGTACACCAAAAACTATTATAATCGTTTGAACTGCTTACGGTCTAAAGTCTCTGATGACCGCGGGACACTGTCCGTATACCTCTTCTAGAGTGGTGTCGGAGATACCATAACTGGAGAATCCCAGGTCAGACATGCAGTTGTCGATCTCATGGAAGAGTCCCCCGAAAGAACCGTCCTTGGCTGACTTGTAGGGAAGCACATATGTGATCTCATGGGCTAGATCTTCAACCAAGCGTGCAGCAGGCACATGCTTGAAGATCACATCAGAGATGAGCGATACATCTGATTGGTCAAGACGAAAAGGGACAAGACAAAAGGAAATGTCAGTCACATGCATTTCGATTAGGCACATTTAAAAATCCCAGAATAAACATAAATTTACTGTATACTTGAGCTGTGTAAATGTATTCTCACCAACTTACTAATGGTCGCAGATTCACACTTGTCGTCAATCCCAGCATCAGAGCACCTTCCCGAATCACTGTTCTCCTGGAACAGGAACATTCAGAATTACCTTCATCATTTCACAAAGCTTATATGAAAAATATTGACGCCCTCAAAAAACGCTATGACTGACAAATCTTCAATGTTAATAACAAACACAGGTTAATCTTTTCTTCTTCACTCAATAACCAAGCCAAGGAAAGCCAAGAATTATCCCTGTCCAACCTCTCACACCTTTTTGATGTAGGAGACCGCGCCGTTGGTGCAGAAGCTGGTGGACAGATCGAGGTTCTTCTTGACTAAGGTCAGATAGTAACCTGTACCTAGATGAGTCTTCAGGTAAAGAGAGGAGCCCACACAGCAGAGCTTTCCACAGGCGATGATTGCGATGCGGTCTCCCAGGATGTCAGCTTCGTCCATATGGTGGGTAGAGAGAATGATAGTGCGGCCTAGTAGGATCATAACAAGGGTGCCATCTTAATTTCTATAATTCTCTAGCCTTGTAAAATACGGACAACATGAACAAGTAATTGGGTTACCATGACGATATTTCAATAGGAGATCCCAAATGCCTCGACGGGCACAGGGATCCACACCGGCAGTTGGTTCGTCTAGGATGACGACTTTTGAACCTCCAACGAATGCTAACGCCACTGACAGCTTCCGCTGCATGCCGCCTGCAAAAGGATAAAATGGGGATAAAACGCGATCTTCATCTGCGGTACATGCTGAGACGTCATCCTCACTGTTCTCGACAAGCAGAAATAAGCATTTTACCAGACAACTGGCTGACTCTAGCCTGGCGTTTGTGCGGCAAACCAACATTGGCGATAATCTGCTCAATCTCAGCCTTCACTTTGTCTTCAGAGAGACCTTTCAGACGGGCAAAAAACCAGATATGCTCCTCCACGGTAAGCCTGCACAAAACAAGAATCATTTACAGTCATAAATCACAGGGCAGATGCTATGTGCCGTTTGTAACGTTCACTTGCACTGAAGTTTACATCGATAACGACGGTGGCTATTCACATGCTGAAGAGGACATTGTGCTGTGGACAGACTCCGAGGTTTTGTCGGATGGTGCTGAAATCTGAGCGGATGTCCATGCCCATGATGTATGCGGTGCCGGACGTGGGGGGGATCAGCCCAGTCAGGACGGACCTGAACACAGAAACACATCACATCAGATTCTTCACGTCCTACATTTTTGGTTAATCCCGCAGCCAATATGGTTTGCAACACCTACATGGTTGTGGTCTTGCCTGCACCATTGTGGCCCAGAAAGGAGGTGATCTGACCCTCGTAGAAGCTTAATGTCAACCCATCCACGGCCGCCTTGTTTCCATGGCGATACACCTTTACCAGGTTCTTGATGTAAACTCCCATTCCCAGGTGGGTTGGCTCTTCTTCCATGCATATAGCTAAGAGATAAAGATATTTTATTTGCCATATGCACAAGCAGACCAACAAGTACAGCTGCATCGCAGTTTTCCCAAGTTACATATATTCCGGGGTCTGAATAAGAAATCAAATTGAATTTTTTTTAGAAATTTCGCGAAAGCCACATAGGACATATAAAGGTCATACAACACACAAAAAGTTTATTGACTCATAAATGCATAAAATATATGTACAGTGCTGGTTTGGTGGGGGGACACTAAGCGTGTTTACGGCCAGCCTGACACAGGATGTCTCTCTCCTGCAGATCTCTGTATCCTGCGTTTTTCATATGTCTTCGCTTCGTTTTTCTACCCCCTCTAAGGGGACCAAAAATATCCACGCTGTCTGTCCAGGTCGGGGGTGCCCTGCGCCGCGAACCCCCACCTTGCGAAAAGATCGGCTATACAGGTACCCAGGAAGCCAATAAAAATCACCGCACCTTCTGAATTCACTTTTTTATTCGGAGTCCATGTTTTTCTGCTTTCGCCAAACCAGTAGCTCATGGTGCAAGGAAAGTACCAGGGTCTCGGGATCCCATACTGGCCTGAGAGAGACAGTCGGCGGGTTAATAACACGACATGTCTCTGCTAGACGGCAACATCGTCATGCGGAAATACACCCCCTTCCTCATTACCTGGGAAAACTGCCTCAATGTACCAGGTCATCAGCCCATACAGGAAGGAGTCAAAATACATCAGAATGATGGAGGTGATAAGGTTATAGCTGTCCTCCTCCAGGGGACTAGAGAGTAAGTTGCTCCACTGAACGCCCAGTCCCTGCTCCTCGAAAAGAGCCAGGTATTCACAGCCGAACCCAAAAGCCACTGGAGACAACAGACTCTGTGAACAGGTGTAAGAACAGCATGCAATCTGCTTACTCTCTGCAACGACGTAACTTACCATGCTTATTATAGCATCGACATGTATAATGAAACCATAATGCTCATGGGTTAAGTAGTTATATACACACTTGTGCAAGTTAACTGAAACTAGCTGCCACAATGACATGCATGCAGTGGCCTGGGACCTGCTGGTCTGCACAGACAACAGGGCAGAGAGAACGCTGAGCGGATGGAGAGAGGAGGCACTGTGCCCACAGACGGGCAGGCCTGCTCGTGTGGTGTTAGAGCTGAGTGGATGGAGAGAGGATGCACCCTGCCCACAGACTTGCAGGCCTGCTCGTGTGGGGTTAGAGCTGAGTGGATGGAGAGAGGATGCACCCTGCCCACAGACGGGCAGGCCTGCTCGTGTGGGATTAGGGCTGAGTGGATGGAGAGAGGAGGCACTGTGCCCAAAGACGGGCAGGCCTGCTTTTGTGGGATTAGGGCTGAGTGGATGGACAGAGGAGGCACTGTGCCCAAAGACAGGCAGGCCTGCTTTTGTGGGATTAGGGCTGAGTGGATGGACAGAGATGGCACTGTGCCCACAGACTGGCAGGCCTGCTTGTGTGGGGTTAGAGCTGAGTGGATGGAGAGAGGAGGCACTGTGCCCAAAGACAGGCAGGCCTGCTTGTGTGGGATTAGGGCTGAGTGGATGGACAGAGATGGCACTGTGCCCAAAGACTGGCAGGCCTGCTTGTGTGGGGTTAGAGCTGAGTGGATGGAGAGAGGAGGCACTGTGCCCAAAGAAAGGCAGGCCTGCTTGTGTGGGGTTAGGGCTGAGTGGATGGACAGAGATGGCACTGTGCCCACAGACTGGCAGGCCTGCTCGTGTGGGATTAGGGCTGAGTGGTATGACTGTGCTTCAGCCGTCCATGTGTGTTTCAGGTGAATAATCTGAGGGTCAGGTTCTCTGGTTTCCCCCCCACAGTCCAAAAACATGCTGAGACTAATTTCAGTTGCCATACTCCCCATAGCTATGAATGGTGTGTGTGCCTTGCGATGGATTGGCGCCCCACCCTGGGTTATTCCAAAACAATTTTTATCAATCCACCAGATCCTAAATCCGGACCCAAGGAGATAAGTATGAATTAATGTGACTGTGATGTCCACCTTGACTGTGGTCAGTCTGTCTGCTTATAGACGCACGAAATGGCTTCAGTGAATTTGCACAAGGTGGTATATATATTATCAGGGGTGTAGATCTGAGTGTGGAAGGTGGGGACTTGTCCCTACCAATACTGTGGGAGGACCGTGTGTATTTATGGGGTAGAGAGTTTGGGGCTGATTTGGTCCCTACTAGTGTTGAAACCAAACCTACACCTTGTAAATAATATTTGTTATTGTTTTCAGACTTTACTTACAGCCAGGACTTTGCCGCCAAAGCCCACATAATCCTGCCACGCCACACAGAGCACATAGGGCAGGTAAAGAGTGAAGTAGATAATTCCTCCGCAGGCTGCTGCCAGGTTGGCCCGGGAAAAGATGGTGCTCAACAGGAAACACTGCATTATGGTCACCACGGCGAAAGAGCCCAGAAAAACCAGCAAGACCCCTGGGTCACTGTAAGGTAGTAGGTTCCCCATCTGTGAAGACGATAATAGAGGAGTAGCCAAATGCATCTTCACGAAAAGAGCAGTCAAATCAATCTAATGGCAAAAAACAATCTAAAATACTTGCCAGAAACTATCATCTTGTAATTATCGTCTGATGAATACGCAATAACGATAATATGCAGTCGATGGGTTGACTTTACCTTTAGGGCGAGAACCAAGATGGCGGCGCTGACGAGCAGAGGGATCAGACTGCTGATGAACCAGCCGACCCACAGGATGCCGCTGTTCAGCCCCATTATTCTCATGGTCTCCTTCAGCCGAGCCTCCTTCTCGTAGACCACGCCCTTGATGATGACAGCCACAGAATACATCCACGCCAGCGTCATGAAGAGGGGCATGCAGCGGCTCGTCACGCGGAGGAAGCTGAAGGTCGGCGGAGGGACAAACGCCGGGTACGTTACCCGGACAAGCAAACAGTCTCATCTGGCCAACGAGTCTGTGTATTGAATTTCTGAGACGTTAGACAATCGCACAGGCTAGTCTGACAATAAATGACCAAAATCTAGGTCTTCGCCAAGTATACTCTCCAAATTAGGGATACTAAGATTCACCAATTCACATCGGTGCACAGGCCAAGAAGCTGACGAGGTTAGCTTAAAAAAGGGTGCACCAGATGAAATTTGGGATGCACTCGGGGTGCGCTGTTTCTAGCACCTTTGTATCAGTAAAATCTAATTTATTCAATCATAATTATTAGTGGATTAGTAGTTTAAACTGAAACGGATACAAATGAAGAAAAACAGCTGCACTGCAGTGTAACTCCATAAGACGACAGTGAAGAAGACCAACCCAGTACCTGAACCCTATATCCCACTTACACATCATCCACGTAGCATGGATAAGGCATCTGCTGGATGTATATGCCAACCCTCTCCTTAGTGCCGGTGACTGCTCGGATGATGCCCTGCTCAATGACATCCTGAAGGTAGGAGAAGCCGCCCCAGATGTAGCGTAAGTCTTCAAAGGGGTCGGCCCTCGGACCGGGATCCCAGTACCTGCCAGGAGAGAAAAGTCAAACGTCAGCCATGCTCTGGAAGCCTCAGATAGCAACGTCTCCAAAAACAGATCCGCATACCCATCTTTGATCTTATTGGTCCGTTCAACATTGTCGATATCCATGCGAATCTTGTAATTCACATTGGGTGGGAGTTCGGAACTGTTGGATTCTATGTCCGGGAAGACGATCCCAGCCCAAAATTTCCTGTCATCCAGTAGCCGCATGGATTTGTTCACCAGGATCTCTTCATTATCCACTGGCTCCAGTTTATCTAAATTGACACACTTTTGGAGAAGGAATCATCAGTGAAATGAGCCGTCTGAAATGTTACCAACAATCGTTGAAAGTGAAAGTTCACAGGTGGAACCTTAATGGTAAACTGTATTACAGCTGTTTCATTATATAGCTGAGATTCAGTTACAAGGTTCAGAGGCAGATTCTTTGGGGCTTCAAGCCAATATAATCTATCAAATAAATCCACCAAAGCACTAAGGTTATCTACCCTTCCATCAAAACCGTGCCACAATTCCTGAATTACTCAGAATTACAGTGTGAATATACCACTGTTTGCATTAAAGATCGTTTAGTATTTTAATACTATCTTCATGTCTAGGTCATATCTAGACCATAACATCTTGGTTTCCTTCTTGAGGAAATTTGATGTCATGTGGAGACCCAGAAGGTACATGGTTGATGGAACTCCACAACGATTCTGGGGAAAATGGTAAAAGAGACGCACTTCCATAAAGTGGGAGATGGTCTGCACGGCACGGTCAGTCTCATTAAAGACGTCTCTCCATGTGAAGACCGTCCCCGTGGGCCGTGTGTCCTCTGAGAGCTTGGACAGGAAACTGGACACGTCCTTTACACTCCACGCTGTCCCAGTGAGTTGGCTGTTCAGGAAGTGGCCACTGGCATTGTTCTTCAGTACAGTCTGCCAAACACAAGGGGGCAGTATAGTACAGATCATCCATCACGTATCATACACTAAGTAAGATTCTCCACATATTTTACAGCGGCACTTAATGATCATCAATAATCACTCCCAACCTATATTCTATGGCGTGAGCATAACAATCAAATAGCTTCTAATGGATAGTCAGCTCACCCTTGGTGCACCTCTGGTATGAACGAGAAGTTGAAGTGAGATGGTGTCCTACGGTGTGTTTACCACAAGGTGGCAGTATCGTATTTTGGTACAATGCAAGATTGCAAACTATTAAGTGGAAATTTTATGACCTGCTAGGATTTTATGTAAATCACTGCAGATGCTCTACTGTCACTGGAAGAAACAACTGACAAACTGTGCTACTTTCTCGTAATAAATTATACTTCATTATGTATTGAAACTGTGGACATGTCAAATCTAATTATACCAACACACATCTGAATCTGTCTCCCTTTCTAACCTTCTTCAACACTCGTTTACACACGGTAGTGTTCCTCTCCTGGGTTTGCTCCGTGAAATGAATGGAACGTCACAGTTACCTAAACCTTCAGTCCACACAGGTTACCTTTACTGCTATTTGCAGCCTAGTTATCTAGCATCACTTACAATCCGGTTACCTGGAGATTGTTAGCTGGTTACCATATCGCAACAGTGCAGTGGTTCATTGCCGCAGTAACACTGGATTATCTTGGTGTTAGTTTCAGTTATTTGACAGTTTTTCTTTGCTATAATGCTTGCGATGGGAGGGCGGTGCAGTGGTGCAGTGGATGGTGCTGCTGCCTCCCAGCAAGAAGGTCCTGGGTTCGGTCCCAGGTCCTCTCTGTGTGGAGTTTGCACACTCTCCCGATGCTTATATGGGTTTCCACTGGGGGCTCTGGTTTCCTCCCACAGTCCAAAAGGCACACAGGGCAGGTTGGTGTGTGTGTGTGTGTGTGTCACTGCCCAGCGTTGGTTTCTGCCTGTGCTCATTGTCTCTGGGATAGACTGTGGTTCCCCAGCTGGGATTAAGTGGGGATGAATATGAGACTGACAAAAGGAACCGTCAAGGGGCTCATTCTAGGTATGTATCTGTTCAGTCACTCGTAGAGCAGAGGCACTATACCCACCCGGACTATATCCATCTCCTCACTGCTCTCCATGAAGTTCCAGATCTTGGGCCTCAGCTCCTCCCAAACACCACCTAAATCCCGCAGGACGCCAAGCTCTTGGAATGTCTTGTTCACCTAGCAGAACAAGAAAGGGGCATCTTACTTAACTGGTCTGGGGTTTTACTCACTTCGACGATCAAACATTGAATTTCCTAGAAATGCTTCCACAGTGCAAGCACTGTACTTTGTATTACTCATTTGGGCGGCGTCTCGCTTTTGTATAATCATTCACTTCTGTACATTACCAAAAGTCAACAGATAGGTTAGGGCGGGCGGCCATGTTTTGATGGGCAGAAGAGGACACTAGGTGCGGGATACGACGAGAGGCATGAAAGCAATGCAGATACAACCAGAGAAAGTATTCCGACTGTAGAAAGCAAATGTCACCATGAAATCTTGGATATTTCGGTCATTTTTAGTTCTCAAAAGAGTGGACAATTCTGGGAAACACAGGATGGTTGGTCTCCCTAAAACAGAGACATCAGTCATATTGATTATGACCCTTCAAAAGAAATACAGAGAAGCACACAAGGATTTCAAGAACACAGGACGTAAGACACCATTTCGGAGGCTCCGCCCATGAGCCGTCACTCACCTCCTTAATGATCCTCTGTGTGGCGGCTGTGTCTGGAGTGTAGAGCACCTTCCCCACCAGCAGGGGCTTCAGTGCCCTCCAGATCATGCGTGACATGGGGCTGGACTCCAGGTTCATCATCAGCTTGTTACAGAAGGGGCCTGGGGAGATGAGTGGGGGGCCAAATTGAGTAACAGCCGCAATGTTCCAGCCTTCCTTCCCAGGGGTACTCACATGTATGATGAGCTCTTAGACCTTGTGCCATAATAGCCCTCATCTGAGAAAGGTGGAACACGCTCAGATCTGAGATATCAGCAGAGCGTCTGTGATACACGCTCAGATCTGAGATATCAGCAGAGCGTCTGTGGAACACGCTCAGATCTGAGATATCAGCAGAGCGTCTGTGGAACACGCTCAGATCTGAGATATCAGCAGAGTGTCTGTGGAACACGCTCAGATCTGAGATATCAGCAGAGCGTCTGTGGAACACGCGCAGATCTGAGACATCAGCAGAGCATCTCCAGTCCTCCTTCCCACCAATGGTTCAAGCATAGGGCTCTAATTTTCCCCACTGACTTTACAACTCAATCTGACATGAAAAACAATTCAGTTACATGTCCTGTTAAGGCTGTGATTTATAGACTGAAACCTTTTACTAGGTCTGGAGAGATGGATGGATGTTTAATTTAGAAGACGGGCAATAAAATACTTAACTGTGGACGTGTATTTCCATCCATTAAAAATTATCCAGTACATTTTCAACACAATAAAAATCATGTAGTTACAAATAATTTTAGCTGTGAATTATCTGTATTCAAACCTGCCTGTAATTAGCCCGCAGATGTGATTTATTTGTAATTAATACCTGTTCAGCAGTGGTTTCTCAGTCGCAACACAGAATAAAAGCACACTGATTTTGGTGACTTACTGGAGGAGTTATCGTAGACGAACACTGGCTCGTTCTCACTGCCGTTCTGACTGCCAAAAAGCGCCTTATAGTTGTGGTCTTCGTACCAGTTGAGGGACTTGATTTTGAGGCCGCCGTCCTCGGGGTGCCCGCAGACGATGCGGGAGACGGCCTGGTACACCAGCATGGGGGAGCTGCTGGCGTTGTGCATCAGGTAGAGGACCTCGTGGCGCAGGTCGTGCCAGCTCTGCATGCTGGCGAGCTAAGGGGCGGGGGGGGGGGGGGGGGGTTAAGGAACA
>JABFEB020000049.1:6283016-6295038 GCA_019775895.2 Stomatorhinus ivindoensis
CCCCCCCCCCCCCCCCCCCCCCCCCCCCCCCCCCCCCCCCCCCCCCCCCCCCCCCCCCCCCCCCCCCCCCCTCAGGAACACAGGCGATAGCTGTTAATGGAGGTCCTTGGTAGGATTATTCACACTGGATCAGCTAAACGGAGCTAAATGCTTCACGACTGCTGCAGGCGGACTAGGAAAGTCTTTTGGCATGTTTTTTAATCTTTGAAACGGCATTAAAAAGCTATCGATTAAGCCCTCAAAAGGCTTATTCTAATCTGTCTGCTACACTTTTAATATTTGATCTTGCGACACACACACACATAGCTGAGATGCTTAAATAATTTGTTCGAAACTATTTGCTTTGGCCACCTCTGAGATTAATTCACTTGAACGCCTTTTCCCGCAGGCATAGCTCTGTTCGGGGCGATTATCGTCCAGCACAGGAGACAGACACAGTTTCCCATAGCAGCGGGGGACATGTTCTTTTCAGGGCTTTCAGACGGCATTAAGTTATTTTGCATACAGTGTTTGTTGGCTGTAAGGGGGGGGGGGCACATTTCATGCAGTATTGTTTCATTTCAATAGCCATACAAGTCCTGAAACCATGGTAACTAAATATTTTACTATAATCCCACATTCTGTACGCTTCTAACCTTTGTCCTTTGTACTGTTCTTTATTAAAACTATAGTATATTATCCAGTAATAGGGGATCAAAGTGACGAGTGCTGAATATATAGCAGTCCAGGAACGATTAAGGCTGAGAAATTTGTCCTGATACTTACAACCCCTCCTGCGGCACAATGAGAATTAAAAAAGAAAAATTTAAGACAGAAAGCACATTCAGAAGCACTGCATACTGGTGGCCAGATTCTAGTATACCCCCCCCCCCCGCCTGCGAGGTTTGGCTAGCAAAGGCCGAAGCCTGGCACCAACAGAAGCACCAAACACAGGCCAGGAACACAAATTTTAAGAAGCAAGGTCACCGCCAGTCGTTTAAAGACAAAACAGAAACTAAAATGCAGCTCATGTACAGCGAAAGGTGTCCCAGAATCACCGAGGAATCCAAACTCAAAGCCCCCTCCCTCTCGGATTTTACCCAGTGGAATGCTGGGAAAACATGACTTTTTCACTCAAAGTTCAATTTTCATAGGTAGGATGACTAACGCCGTTTCAGTCTTTTTCAGTCCTTATCCGGCCAGGTCAGCGGTAATATGCTGCCAACCTTGGCTGACGTTGCAGAAATAACACAGATCTTCCCTGAGACACTTCCAGTGATGTTCCACATACTTCAGACCAATGGCTCATTTATCTATACATCTGATCACCTTCAGAGTGAGTGGCCCCTGGAGAAAGGCAGGATTGTCCACAGTAAAGCCAGTAAATCCGAGTAAGATGCTGTAGTCTCTGGTGTCGTCCCTCAAACTGGGCTAAAGAGGTTTTCTTAGCTCAGTGCTTAGCCAACTTTAACCCACTAAAGCAGTGTTTCCCCATCCAGTCCTCAAGGACACAGAGATGGTCCACGTTTTTGCTCCCTCTGAGCTTCATGCCAGACAGTCCACATTTTTGCTCCTTCCACCTCCCGGAAAAAACATGGACTGTGGGTTCCCGAGGTCTGGACTGGGTTTGCTCAACCCAAAATTACTGGTGAGTCGTCAAATCCCATTGTGCTACTTGTTCTGTTATGCCATACAAAAGGTGTCTATCTATACCAAGAATGTAAAGAACATATCTGTGTTCTTGGAATGAGCGTCTTGCTAACGTGCCTCCCAAGCACAAACTTGGGACGCAATTAATTCATGGGATTGATCTCATTGGTGAGGATACAACTGATGCATCCTTAATAATTGGATCAGGGGGAACGACACCTGGGGAATTTTTACTAGTGCTGCTGTTCTTGAGTATTGGAACTGTCCTTCGGCAATGGAAGATGATGTCAAACAGGTACAAGAAAACAGAAGTATGGTCAGATACGCATATTGACAAACATCCATAGACCCTTATCACCTAAAGAATAATACAGTTTACTGGCTTTATAACGCTCTGCTCTTCCCCGATGTCTCGCTTAATTCTCCACCCGCTTCTCCTTCTGCTCTGTTTCCCCTCAAAGCCAAGTTTCCAACGGATGCGCGACTACGTCCTCCTGAGCGAGTCCCCAGTCTGAGCCGCCATTTCCCACGTCCGGAGCTCTGCATTCCCAGCTGTTCCAGCCGCCGCGAAAACTCCCATGGAGCCCGTAGAAAGTGTGAGTTGCGTGACGGACAACATGTAAGTAAGTTCTCCCCCAGTATCAACAGGAGATAATGAAAAGTGACTAAGTATGGATGATTATTGTAAAGCAAGCAGGATGCGAGAGACAGACCAAAGTAACCTTTGGGAGAGCCATATTGTCTTACAAGCATTGTACCTACGATCTGAAAGAGCCTGACAATCTGCGGCTGTTCTCACATGCGCAAGAAGCCTCCTATGACCGGCCTCCTCAGCAGACCTACCTGAACCACCAGCGCCCCCAAGCTCTTCAGAAAGCTTTCCGTCGCCTCCGACAGCTCCTGGATGACCTGGGTGTCTGACTTCACATCCCCCTGTGGACAAAATCGCTGGATTAAGTGGAAGTTGACGGTCTTTAGATTAAAGCGTGATTATGAGAAACAAGCAAGACATTAGGAAATGGACGGATTTATGCAAGATTACGTAATTTTCATTTATTTTGGCATAAGAGATCTAACTTCATCGGCATTGAGCTACTATTCTTGAAGACCATTCAATGAACTTTCCAGAAGAATAGGGTGATGAGTGTCTTGGTGGGTTAAATCCCTGTGTCTTTGATCAGATGATGCCTGGTTTGAACTCCAGCCGTGGCAGCACAGTCACATGACTGTAGGCCCTTGAGTAAGACCCTTTACCCCCAGCTCCAGAGGCTCCCCACGCTGGCCGACCCGAAGCTAGCCGACCCTTCTCTCATCTCTGTCTCATGGAGAGTAAGACGGATTAAGCAAAGACAAGCATTCCAATGTACCTGAATTCACGCTTGTGTAAAGCGACTAAATGCTGAATGTTGTTATAAATGATTCGTTGGGTTTTTTCTGGAATCGCTTATCCAGTGTGAGGTCACAGTGAGCCTGCAGCTTATCACAGGAGACACAAGTCATGAGGTCCATTGCATCCTCAATGGGGGGGTTAGATCAATAAAACTTAAAGTGTCCTCGGATCATATTTGCCGGCTCGATCCCGTTGACTTTTAACCACCTCTTGCTATCTTGGCAATACACAAGAAAACACAAGCGATCAATAAAAAGGACTGTCTTAAAGAAACAGTGCTCCTGGTCATATGGTTCCATGATTTAATTTTCTGGACAATGGACTGTCATGCTGGGTAAACAGTCAAGATCCAGCTGAGGTTGGTCAAAGCCAGGATGACCCAGACCTCTTCAAAGGGACATGTTATACTTCGAGGACACGTGTTATGGGAGTTTTTTTTTTTTTTTTACTTTAAATAGCAAGTCTTCTGAATCCTTATTAATTTGCAGAGAGCAATTAAAAGAAACATGTGTGTAGTTAAAGTAATGCAGTGGTGGTTAATCTAACGAGGTGATTCATTTTAGAGCTGGGGTTGATGTCTCTAGTATTCGAAGGCGATATGGGATAATGTGTTATACTATGTGGCCTCTGGGACTGGAGACTGATTTGCTCACCTGCATGGGCTTCAGAAAGTCAAGGCTGGATAGGAAGTGGCTCTCCGGCCCGCTGGGCCACCGATCCCAGGAGCTGCAGATGAGGCCTTGAGCCAGCAGGAGCGCGCTGCTGCCCGACGCGTTCACAGACTCCTCCGGGAAGGTGCCATCGCACAGATCCCTCAGCCGCACGCCGAACCCTCTCATCAGCACCTGGGCAAGAACATCGCAGGACAGAGGGGACATCAGCCCGCAAGAAGCGCCACACACTGATTTTGTCAAACGACCAAAAATAAAGGAGAAAAGGGAGAAAAACATTTTATCGAATTTATTAACCCCGTGTGCAGTTGACCATGAAGTGTAAGAAGGACACATAGTATAACCACAAATATAATAACAATGCCTGTTTGAAAAAAATTAAATGAATGCGTATTCAGTGTTATTTCATTTGCATGCAATTTCATCTTCCCCGATTACCCTTTCCAGATTGATGTCCGCCTGCACGCTCTCCTCGACGGCGTGTGGCGGGAATGATGACACGTTGTTCTCCAGAAACGCAGACAACGGCTGATTGTCACGGAGAAAGTCCTTTAGTTTGACACCTGCGCACAATGACCATGTCACATATTTAGGATGCGTCAGACGTCTGATAACATCTGAGTATATAATGCTCAAAATGCAGCGTTTATCCAAAGAGCTCTAGAGAAATCTGACATATTGCTTTCAGTATATAATTAAAGCTGGGCCTGCCATCCAGCCGCCGTCTACCCTGCTAGTGACCTGATCAGGCATATAAACAAACAAACGATGAAATAATTCAACAAACAGGCAAATAAATAAACAAGCATAAAACGAAACTTTTCAACTTTCCTTAAGCCAGAGACCAAATTAAAATTGTAACCACTTACTATTGACAAATGAGTAACACACATAAGTACCTAAGTACGGTGGAGGGGTCCTCAATATTTATTGGAGCCCCGGGTGAAGAGCATCATATACAACATACATTTCCTATACAACATCAACAAAAAGGGTCTTGCCTATGGTACTGGCTTATATACCAGCGTGGAGGCGGCTCACTGATTGGACGACAGCTGCGACGGGCCCACCCTACCCTCACACATCGGCCTTCTGATTGGCCGTCTCTCGCAAGTCGTGCGGCTGCCCTACCAAAGGCGTGGCTCCGCAGGGTCCTAAAGGCCCGAGCCAGGGCCCTCACACCCTCCACGCTCCTGTCGCTCTGGCTGTACAGCAGGATCCTTTTCAAGTCGAGGAACAGGCGTGAAATGCTGCGGTTCAAGAGAAAGACTCTGTGAGACACAATGTGCTGCCTGAAGGCGGCCAAAATGCTTCTCCGCTCAATCTACTTGCAATTGTTTCTTGGTCATTTTTCTGTATGAGACCTACTGAGCTAAGGCGGAATGCAAGGCTACGACGTGCATGCTTTACATATTGCTACTATATAATCAAGTATTGCCTATAAAATAAACCTCTGCTGCAATAACATTTCCGATATTAAACGTTTCCACCAGCAAATCCCAAACCCGAATATAAAATGCACGTTTAATAATAACAGATCATTATACTGACTGGCAAAGCATGTCCACAGTCTTACATAGAATTATTGAAGTTGCCCACAACTCCGGGTGACTCTCCAGGGGTGGGGTAGCGGAAGCAGGGGTTGTTTGCGTTGCAGAAGATGCCCTGGATCCAGGGCAGGGTGCCCGCAGATGGCATGGCTTTATTCGGAAAGTGGCCTGGCAGAAAGACACCCTTTCTCAGTAGTAACACAACATGTGGGCTGTTGTCGAATGCACTTCGACAAGTAGAGCACTGTGCTAAGAAGGCAAAGGTTGTGAGTTCGAATCCCTGGAAGCGAACATGGCGACCTTTTCCTCTGCTGCATGCTAAAGGTGTCCTGTAAACCGAAACTCTCCAAGACAATGACTTCGACTTACACAAGTGCTACACTATCAGTGAACGTTATGTGCATAACACACAAGAGATCAGACACTGGGGTCTGTCTGTACCCTTAAGCTACAGGCCCTTGCCCAGAAAGAAATTTCATGATGGTCTGGAAACCCTTGGTAAATACCAGTCCTCTCCCAGTAAGTTTTGCTGGCCAGGGTTTCAAGCATTTCACTGACCAGGGAGTTGAAGCTAATTTTGGGAATCAAAGCCATTATTTTACTGTGGCTACTTGCCTGCAGAGCCACCTCAATGGCTGCAGCCCTTTGTTAATGCTGACTGCACATGACATTTCTGAATGAATATATTCCCCAGTGCACTCATCTGAATCTTTATCGTTTTGTGAGAGGTGAGCAGTTTAATGGGCAACAGCGCCAGGACCGGACAGGTCCTCGCTCAGAAAAGACATTTTTTCAAGTATTGGTTTATTTAATAATTCATGCTTTTCATAACACCGTTGCTCTTATTTGAGTAGCTGTTCTTTACTGGACCGTAGAGCCAGGCTGGTCCGGCATCTTCCCGGAAAGTGAGCCAGTTTAATTTTCAGTGGAAGGCAAACATTTCCAGCTTGTTGTTTCAAGGTACACGACCTTGGGATCACAGGCTGACAGAAATATAAACCTCTTTAAACTGACGTTTCACAAGTCTTCAGGGAGATATACACGCTTGCACGACCAATTCAGCTCCTACCTCGCCATGTAATGATCAATTATTGATGTTTTCACAGTTCAACATACTGCTACTCAAATCTCATTTTGAAGATTCCTAAGACATTATGTTATGTATCACGTTATTATGATATGATGCTATGTAATTTATTCATACATATTTCATGCAAAATTAAGCACATCCAATGTCAAAAAAATATTTCTGTGGTCACTGTATACATTAATTTATTACCTAGCATTTGCAAGATATGCAAATCATATTAGCATACTGTGTTATAATGCATACTTTTGACTGTGTACAAAAAAACATGTGGAATGATTTAGGTACTAAGAATCAAATGGTAGCTGGATTTGTTTCCTAACACAGCTGGGATGTGGAACCAATGTAACATTCTGAAGTCATCACTGGCTTGCAGGGTGTCCTATTCTGATAATGATTCAACTATAAAAAGAGTCAGAAGACACCTGCATAGATTCACCCCCCCCACCACAGACAGACACTCACATTCATGTTGCTCATACGGGGGGTAGCTGAGCCGCACAGATATCAAGACGGAGAAAATGAAGAGCGGCCAGAAGATCTCGATCAGGACCTGGAGCTGCAAAATCAGCGTGGACACATCAGATCAAAGCAGAACCTGCCTGATTCTCAAAACCCCGATTCAGAATCAGGACCTCTGCATGGTTCGGTCCAATATCAGAGCGGTGTTCAGAACTACACCTAAAATCGTACCTTCGTGAGGATAAAATAAAACAGTGTACCTATGGCTATTGCTCTGATGATAACAGACAAACAGACTGCTTCTCGCCCAGTTAAAAGTCTTTGTAATGTAACTTCCTATTTAATATCATCAGCTCCTTCATCTTCCAGATATTAATGGGGAAAATATATTCATGAACTACATAGTTACTCTCCATCCATACATCACCCAACTGCCGGTCCAGTACAGGATCGTGGGGTATATACACCTCCAGAAATAAGGCTACAGCCCTTTTTGTTCCCCAAGGCACAAACAACATTTTGGTACCTTAAATTAAACTAAAATGTACATTTACCTACAACTACAGCACAATTGGCAGACTGGAGGTTACAGCCCCAGTGACAAGTTATTGTACTCACAAAGGTACATATTGGTATATTTTTTTTCCTGATGGTGTATTATTTACAAATAGCGATAGCCTCAAATCCAAATACTTAAAGCAATTTTAACACTTAAATCTATTATCGATACAGGTAAGTTGTCAATGTTTGGAAGAATGTCTTACAAAGGCTCCTTTTTGACCAGAATTTCAGATTGCACTTGTACATTTTCGCTGAACATTTTGTCGTACTTTTTCCACTCCTTTATTTTTTTCCTAGAGGCAGGAGAACATACCAGAAAAATAATGGCATCTTTCGTTCTTTAGCCGCGTTCCTGATTTGCTCTCCTCCAGCCCGAAACCAGAACTGAGAAATGAGACTCACCGTCTGCCGCCTTCTGCAGGTGAAGTTCTTCCACAGCAGAAGGCCCAGCTGGGCAGAGATGGGCATCTTGCCTGTGGAACTTTCCCCAGTGGGCTCTCAGCTGAAACAGCAGGTTATTTATGACAAAGGAACAAGGGTCAGAATCCCCAAACACGGCATGCTGGTCTAAGATTTCATTCAAAGTACACCTGTGCTATCTCTGAACCACACAGATAGTGTGGTTTTTAAGCAATGTGTCCTGTCTAACCAAGGACACACATTTGCACAATGACACACAGCTTTCAAATCCGTAAACATTTAACAGACCACCTACGCTTTATCAGTCTTTATCAGATCTTTGATTTAAAACAGACAGGATATCATATTAATACTAAACCTCTGCATGTAATTAAATTTAAAAGCAACATATTAACTAAAACAGTCTTTATTTACAGTAAATACATGAACAGTTGCTATTTATAAGCCAGACAAAATATGTTAAGTTAATCCTTTGTCATTAATCTTTTAGCGCTGTACATATTGTGATGTTCCTACTTCCATTTACAACATCCGACAGACTGTAAGGAATTATGTTCTGTTCAGTATGTTTTGTTTGTTCCCCTCGTTGTACAAAACCTTACAACCACTCGTCTGATTTGTCCCAAGAAAAAAATATTGTTTAAACATTAAAAGTGTGCAATTACCCTACGCACCACTGCCTCGTCTGGAATAAGTTATAAATGATGGTTTGTGTTTTTACCAAATATGCTAGCCTTTCTTTTGGTGTGAATAGCACATCAATAAATCCATCCATCCAACTTCCAAATTCTTATTCCGTGAAAAAATATGTCCTATTTTAGCAAAACTTCAACTAAATATTTGATTATCGTGAACAAATAACATTGATACCTTGTGTTATTTACTCATTAAAGAGAAAGTTACTCAACACTAAGTCCTGTTTGTTGTATTAACTACTCAGTCTCTCACATCATATCATGCAGAGCTGCTTCAACTCAATAAGCAGTCATGGGTGCAAAAGCATAAACTGCTTTAAGTCAATGCAGTTTAATCCTGGACTTTGACAAGGCCAGTGAAAACCTGGTGTCAGGCTCTGCAACCCAGAAGCACTTCAGCCCCAACCAATCCATCCATCCATCCATCCATCCATCCACCCTGGAGCCTTGCCCAAGAATTGTGGGTCACCAGGCAGAACATCAGTCCAGATAGGCTGATATTCTCCTGTCAGATTCTCTGTAATGGGGCAGATTTTGTGGATCCTCCAACAATGGCATGTCGACCAGATCCCAACTGGGAGAGCAGCCCTGATCCAAGATGTTACTGCTACTGTGCTTGACCAACAGTGTCACGTTCGTAATGTGAAATGTAGAGACTGGTTATCACCGGACATAACATACATTGCACCAGACAGACATTCATCTTTTGACATTTGTGTTCCATACAAAAAAGTCATTCCAGAATGAAGAACAAATTCAAAATGAGTATTCATGTTCAATGAACAGAGTTCTGTGCCGTCCTACTCTGAGATATAACCCATGAATGTTCCTTTCTGATGGAAAAGTCACATCACTGCCCATCGTGAGGCTGCTGGACGTCCCTGCTAGTTGTTCCTCCATGATTTCACAACATAGCCCCTCCTGAAAATATTCATGACGCTCCCAAATGTTTTCCAAAGACTGTGAATCTGACTGTGGTCCAGTAAAGACTCAGAGCCAAAGATACTCTGTAATCCTCTCCATGCTGATGAACATAAACAGCCCCCCCACCACCACCAAGGTCTTCAAGATTTAGTTTTGATTGCTGCAAAATGAATGTTCACAGCTTGATTGCTGCAAATAGGGTCTAATCTCAATAGTTCCTTTATTTGTGTTGTGTTAGTGTAGTGAGCCACAAATCTCCACACGATAACAAGGACACTTTACATATCAAAGAAAAGAAAACTGAGTGTCATTTTATCGCTGTGTGTACATCTACAATACACAACACAATGTGATAAAGTAGGCCTATAGCTTGGAAAATCAGACTGGGCAAAAACTTTTCATGACGCCGCAGATTTCTTCCCCTTAACGTGTACACGGTATGAGTGACAGTGCATCTCAATCGCGCTGCCAGAGATTAATCCTTTCAGAAGAGCCACTGTCGGTTTTACAGTATCAGTTTCCGACGCCTGGCAACGCAATGAATCATTCGTTTACTACAAGGAAAAATATGCAAATGTAATAAAATGAGCGCGAATATAAAAATATGCTTAATAATAAAATGCAATAACAATGTGGTACTGAAATACCATTTAACCAACACTGATTAGGCGTCGCAATCAACACAAAGTTCTGCTGATTTCAACAGACTACTTGCTTATTCGAGACCTCACACAATGTCTACCTCTCTGGAACTATCTGGTTCTCCGCCTATCCCTACGACTGCCCACTAATTTACATATTAATATACAATACGGAATCCTGTAGGAATCAACCTTGTAAAAGTTGTCCCAACGTGAAACAGTTAACTTTTTGTGGAAAGGGGGCTGCTGTCGGACATTCAGCGCAGTTTCTCCATATAATGAAGTACAGATGCTTGGCAGATGGATCCTACAGTGGTCGCTCAGAAACTGTCTTGGCTATCGTTTACACAGCACACTTACAAAAACATATATTTCCACCCGTTTATAATTTTCTTTGGAATCATATTTGATGCTTAAAAATAGAACGCAAGACGACGGTGAGGTGGGACAACTTATTACAATTACTGCAATTTACCTAAATATATTAAAACATTAGCGCAAATGCTCAGAAAAGACCAAGGACATTTTATCGTGTGCATATTAATGTTTTGTAGTCATTATACTGAGTCAATGAACTCAGAACTCAAACACAGCAAAACAAAAAGTACATACCTTTACAAGAGTACGGAGAGTGATTTGACCAGAGCATGAATAATCATCTTTTTGGGTAGAAAGTTAAATTAAAGCATCTATTCGCTTTGTTTTCTCCGGCATTGTCCACACCGAAGAACGGCACTGTATAAGAGCGCTTTTCCTCTCTTCGGATCTTTTATACGACCTCCCAAACTGGCGCTTTAAGACTCCGGGTTACTCCCGGTCAAAACCATCCTGCGCCGTTAATGCGGTCCGGTCCCTCTGAGGGGCGCGCGCGTAGGGCCACGCGGCCCATTAAAGGGAGACGCTTCTTCTTGAAACACAGCCATTACTCCAAATATTCACCTTTTAAAAACGCAAATATCTGGACGTTTCCTTGTAAGTTATTTCTGCACGTTTTCCTTGTACAGATGTGTACGAAACGGAATTATGACACCGTCGCGGAATTCCTTAATATAAGTACATTGTAGTTAATCACATAAATTTTAAACGAACATTTTAGCGTTTCCTTACGCATGTATGTAGTATGTTTCCTCTTCTGAAGGACTAATTGTCACACCATAAATGTGCTGATGCAGCTGCACAATGACAGGTTAATGTTCCCCTTGGGTCACGATGCCACATTCATACAGCTACTGAAAAAGGACAGGATTTGCAATGACTTTAAAAAGTGTAATAACTCAGGACGGGGGAGTGGGGGGGGGAGTCTATATGGTGCCTGAGTGTGTAATCAATGGCAAACCGTACAATCTTAGAGATGGTTACATGTCCCTCCAATGTGCAGTTCAGGCAAATAGTTAAAAAACAAGAGCAGACATTTAGCAGTATTATCTGGGACTGCAAACACAGCCACCAAGGATCTTCGGGACAAAGAAACCAAGGGATGGATTCTGCCGTAAATGATGGCTGATGGATTTGGCATTTGCAGAAGTACAGGTACATGGGAGAGCTTCTCTGCTCATATCCCATCATGCCCTCCACTGAGACTCACACGCTTACAGGTGAGAGTGAAGATTGGGGTCTGAGCCCTTAGGAGCACTTTACAGACATAAGGACGTCACTCAAAGGCCCGACACGCTAGGGTTGCCTCCTGTCCAGGATATTCCAGGACCACCCCGGATTTTGGTCATCTATCCTGGGAAAAACGACTTTCATTCTGGGACACGGAACATCCCTATCAATTTCCTCATTAAACGGCCCTAACCACACCTTTAGAATAGTGTCGCTATGTGCAATATTCATGGCCAATGACTGTGTGTCCAGGAACGTACAGGACTGAGGCGGCAAGCCTACAACAGGTGTAGCAGATGTAGCAGATACCGAACCAGCAGCTCAGCAGCTACAGCGGGATCTTGATTTAATTAGTGACTGGGCCGATACCTGGCAGATGAAATTTAA
>JABFEB020000049.1:6301592-6320184 GCA_019775895.2 Stomatorhinus ivindoensis
TACAATCATTCTTTGTAAAATATGACAGTGGGTATTGTGGTGATCGTGTTCTAAAAACAGAATTCAATAAATAAGTGCAGAAACACTTCACTTTAGTATCTGTGAGCTGCGACGCTGTGTGCCAAACTACACAAAATTAAGAGATAAGAAATCTATGTGAAATGGCAGGGGTGAGACACCACGCTGTCTTTTATTAGACTTTGGACCAAAAAACAACCCGGAGCGCTTGTTAGTCCTGCAGAACAGAATCCGTAATCTTTATTAATCCCATGGGGAAATTCTCTCTGCCCCCCAACTTGCTCTCCATACAGGCTGCTCTGAGGTCACGGGCAGGGGGCAGCCACCGTGCAGCAACCAGGGAGCTGGGGGTTAAATTAGGGGCCATACTCAAGAGCCCATGGGGATCAGGCTGTTCTGTAAAGGCCTGGGTCAGACCTGTCTTCTGACGAGTTGAGCTACCTATTGAGACGTACTATCGAGCCTTTATGCGCATGTGCATTTCCACCGTTTGGGGGTTAGGGTTAGGTTTTAGGGGTTTGGGTTAGAGTTAGGGTGAGGGTTTTAGGGGGGTTAGGGTTAGGATTAGGGCAAGCGTTAGGGCTATCGATTAGCACTACGGTAGCCTAACTCGACAAAGTAGCTCAACTCGACAGAACAGCGACACCTTCTGCTCACAGAGGCTTAGCCGGCTGAGTCACACTGCCCCGTCACCTGCGAGGTACCAGCTTACTCGTTCTCTTCTGAAAATGTGGCAATAGCTATGCTTATGCATTTTGTCATGTTGCATTTCTTTTTAGGACACTCTGCTGTTGATCGGCATCAGAATATTGAAAAGACACAAAGAGGATCACTCTCTAACATTTCAAATGTCTAGTAAAGAATGAAACACAGATTAACACAGAAATTGATACATAATAATCGTGCAATTGCAAGATTTATTATCCAGCATCATGAAACATAAAACAGTCTAGGTAACTGCTTCTGCTGTGGTAAATCTTAAGGCAGAAATACCTTATTTTTAAACTTTTTTAATGTCAGCATCTAATAACAGTGATCTAACAGTGACAACAGCGGAAGTGACAGGGCTGGTTCCCACCTTGTCATCCTAGAGCAGAAAACAGCACAACATCTTATGTTTTACAGGAGAAAATGTGCCTCAGATTAATGCAACTATGTGATAATGAGCAGATACCTACCAGATCGAAGTCATGTGATAATCTGGAAACATTTCCTGATATTTTCGAAGAGGTTCTATTTGGGACTAATTTGGAGATTCCTAGAATTAGACTTCGTGTGAGTGACCATTGCTGGCCCTGCCAGACAATAACAGAATCCCAGCATACGCCAACGTTCAGTGACGGATGATAGATATATAGAGGTCAGAGCTGTTGCAACTAGCTTCCACCCCTGCGGCGCCATCTTGGATCTTGGAATGGCGATTAACTCTGTTCATTACATTATTCGTAACCTTGTTTATGCAACAACCCCCCCTAAAACACCTTTCTCACATACGTATTTCATTAGCATTTTCACTTTCTGTAATAACAACATTTCAGAGCTCAGAAAGGGCTGTGAAATGATTATTTCAACTTTTGTCCGTTTCTTAATGGTAAGTGAGCTGATTGCAAAGTTCTGCAATTAGGCCTGTTAGTTCTGTGAAAATATTTGTGTTCGATATTTATTAAACAGCACACACGACTTACGGTTTCGTCGTTAAAAGAACAAAACTTTCCAACAGAGGGCGGTAATGAGGCTCTGATCTTTTCCGGTGTCATTAGTAGCTTTCAGACGTTTAACATTTACCATAGAGTGTCGTATGAGGTCCCTAGCGGAGACTATCACATTGTGAAGTCCAGCTCTATTGGTGTCGAGTACGTATGAGTGCGTGTCTGGTTAATAACGCAATGCCCATCACTATGGTATATACATGTGCAAATATACTTAGACTAAATGAAGACACCAAATCAAAAACATTTTATTTTCAAAAAATAATATTTTAGTACAAATAACATCATTAAGAATAAATCGCACAGTAATGTAATTACATATATATTAAGAAACCCGCAGCATCATTTTACCACTCATAATTTTATTATATATTTTAAACATCTTCCGTTCCTCAGAGACCTAGTAAAGCAGTTAAACATGTTCATGTTCTTGGTTGATCGCGTGTATCATCGTAATCGGTGCAACACGAAGAATTCTTACTCAGAAGTTTTTTGAAGTTTGCTGTAGCATTACGAACCACATGCCCCGCCCACACCTACAAACTGCCGTCATCTTGGGCGGAACGGAATGAGCTTCGTGCGCCATCTAGGGGACAGTGAGAGGCTTGCACTTAATTAATGGTTACTCCACTCTTACTGTATTATGTATTATATATAAACAAGAACCTAGTGATTATTCATTTATCACCCTTATTTAATAATTTACCCGGAAATAATAGAAATTCTAAATTCTTGTTAAAAACAGCTTCAGCACGAACCAGTTATCGTCAGTGTACGTGGCAAAGAGTTTTGGTACAGGAACAACATGTACGTTTCGTTCTTAAATACTATGCCCACGATTTAAAAAAGTACATTCTAATCAAAATGTCTGTCAGAATTCGCCATTGACCCCTAGCACGAACAAATATGCAGTTCAGATATGCTTGTTATTACGAATGATATAAACCTATGGATCTAGTGTAGTCGGGGCGATTAGACCGAGAACTCATTCAAACTTAACTAGGCATATTAGATTAACTAAGGCCTAATTAAGTTACCAATATTTGGATGGGGACAATAAAAACCCAGAAAATGAAGAGTAAACGCAGTAAAGCATAATTAGTGACTGAATCTAGCTAATCAAGTTGGGAAAAAAACGTGCATGTAATATAAGGAACATGGCTGAGCCGAACTGAAATTATCTTACTTCCTCGGCCCAAAGGCACCAGACTACACTTGAATATAAAATGTAAATTAAATTCTTTAGTGAATTAGAAAATTCAAGTGCGCATTTGCGTCGTTACAGCGCATAAACATTTTAATAAACGCGCAGCATCCCAGCGCTTTACGTGCGCAGCCCTGCGGGCGTCGCCGCTCTGGATGCGCACGGTCCGCCGCTATCCCGGCAAGCCGCTGGTCGCTAAAAGTCTCACCGAGAGATAAGCGTCTTTCCGGATACACCCGCGGAAACCGCGAAGAAGCCGCTCGGCACTGCGCTCTGTTACCGGATCGAGTCGCCGCTCCTGTCTTTGCTGGACCCTGCTTTCGGCTTCGTGCAAGTCCCGTCCGGTCGGCTCGGCTCAGTTCGGCTCGGTTCGGCTCGGCTGGGAGTAGACTTTTTTTTTTTTGTTTGGTTTTGCGAGCCGTCGACGTGATTACATGCAGGGCAATCGGGCGTTTTCAACTTCACTCAAGTTTGTTTTTTTTTCGTCTTATGTTTAAAGTTTTTGTTTTTTTAGCAGATTGAAAGACCAACTGCGATGGGATGCTGTGGCAGCGCCGAGGTAAGAAATCGGGATCTCGAACCCACTACGGGAAACCTTATATGCATTAATATACTTGATTTGGAAAATAAATATAGCGTTGCAATTCATATCATCGTTGGATGAAGGGCGCGATGCTGGTTTTGCAGAAGTTTAGTGCTGTTATTTCCGACTTGATGAAAGAATATGCAACGTCTGCATGTGTTGCATATTAAAGGCAATGGCAGAATGTAATAATAATTGGCATGTGTATGTTAAACGTGCATATCACTGTGTCTGCGAAGAGCTTGGTTTCGCAAAAATAATGACCTGGTTCTTGTATGTTTTCGAGCGGTTTGCCGCAAAGCCTGAAGAATATTCCGTGACACGCTCCTAAATAATTTAGTGATTTCGAAAAAAAGATCCCTAATACTTCAATTGTTTTCAAGCAAATATCTTGCATTATATTGCATTATATTAACACTTCAATTGTTTTCTAGCAAATATCTTGCATTATATTGCCGATCAGTGCAGTCAGCACGTCGCCTGTGCCTGGTCAGGTAGCTGTGTTTTTTTTATTTTTTGGGAAGGCGTCGGACCTCTCGCATGTGTGTATTTATGTCCACAGAGGCCAAAGCGAGAATGGAGACCTTTAGAGGAAAGATCCTGCACGGATATTCCCTGGCTCATTATATTCCTGCTGTTCTGCTTCGGCATGGTGAGTCTCAGACGTGGTATCTGTTGTAGGACGCTACAAAGCCCGGATCCTGCTGTAATACCCCTGCGCCGGACCTGATACTTCAGTGCGTCCATCGTGCTTGGATTATAAATGATAACTTTACATTAACATTTAAATCCTGTAGTTACTGATACGGTTTCCATGTGTATTATGCAAGTACATTTATATTCTACTTTACAGTTCTTTCCACTTGTCTGCCGCTTTCCTGAATAGGAGCGTGTTTGCGTTCCTATCTCCAGTCTCATCCAGTACTCGTAGGAAGCCTCGTAGATGAGTATCGAGGTGCTGTTAACGTGGTGAAGCAAAAATAGGCCCGTGTTTTGTACGGTGAAAATCCTCCTCGTAATGTTTCCCAACATCGGTGACCCAGATTTGCTTGGAGACTATAAGGAGAATCTGCTGAGATTAAAATAAGCATTTCGAGCTGTTTGATCGCGCAACTATTAGTCGCGTCTTTTTTTTAAAAATCCCTTTGATTTTGCAAGTCACCTCTTTTAAAGGAGAATGTATATTATTATGGGATGCCCCTGCTCTACCTGAGTGACTGACTAGCAGCGTCCGACTCTCAGATGTTCATCTGCGGGTTTGCCATCGCCACGGGGGCGGCGTCCAGGCTGGTGTCGGGCTATGACAGCTTCGGGAACACGTGCGGCAAGAGGAACTCGCCCATAGAGGGTATCCCGCTCAGCGGCAAGGATCAGGTCAAAAACAAGTGAGTCCTCCGCACTTAGTTTCTTTCCAGTGATCTGTTCTGGCACAGTTACCTCCCACCTCCAGGGTTCGAATGCTTGTTCTTGGAGTACGTCCTTTTCTGGGTACTCCAGTCCAACCACGTCCAGTTACTCTTACTGGTGTGTCCAAATTGCTGATATTAATGTTCTCAAATTATCCTGCAGGTAGCTGCTCTCACCTTAATGGTTATAGCCCTGCAGACAATGGATGCCATTTAATTTAATACTTTCTCTGATGTCACAGATATTTTTTTGTTATACTTCTTTGAATTGGTCACTGTGTGCAGTGTGCTTGGCTAGGTGTTTATTGTATTGTACCAAAACCTATTCAAGAAGTAAATGAAGCTTAGCGGCATTTTACAGTTTTACGTGTGACCGCTGTGAGATGACCAGGTGCTGTTACCATGGGACATTCAGACTGATCTCGTAGCTGAAGCCTGAAATGCCGATGGAACGCTGCAACGTTAGCTTTCTGGCGTTCATTCTTTGCTTCCACAATCGCAAGTCTCAGCACCTAGGGTTTAGTGACATCATTCATCCATCCATTTCCTGAAACCGCTTGTCCCAGTCGCTGGGGGGTTCCGAGGCTACGGGTGCAAGGCAGGGAACAACCCAACATGGGACACCAACCCATCGCAGGGCACACTCACACACCATTCTAGTGTCATTATACTTTTAGAAATTGTACATATTTAGTTTAATATCATAGTATAGGGGTAGGCAACCCTGATCCTGGAGTGCCAGAATCCAACAGGTTTTCCATCCTACCTGGCCTCTGATGAACCGCACCTGATCTCAGACAGATAGTATCTCATCAGGTATGATAGAAAACCTGCTGCATACAGGTATTCCAGGATCAGGGCTGCCTACCCCACCGTAGTATAGTCCTTTCACGCATTTTAGACCTTTGTATTCTGTTAACTTAATGCCATGAAGAAACATCTTTTCTGCCAACTCTTTACTTAGGTACGTCTTCTTCCTCGATCCCTGCAACATCGACATTGTGCACAGGAAGATCAAATCCATGGCGCTGTGCGTGTCCGCGTGTCCTGATGTTCCACTCGCTTCACTCGAAAGCCTGAAGAATTTTGCCGAGCAGAACGGTGAGGTGTTCACACCAACCCGAAACATACTGCAGCCGAAGTGTTCTGTAACTGCAATGAATTTGTTTCTGCTTTGGGCTAGCATAGTTGAAAGGTTCATTCCTTCGACTAAGTGAATGTTTGTATAATTTTTTTAGGTTCTTTACTCTGCTCCTACGACTTGTCGCCTGAACAATACACCACAAGTCCGGACAAAGCCACAAAATGCCCCAAGCTTCCTGTACCTAAAAGGTGAGGCCAGTTTTGTTGTGTCCTCTTTAACCTAATCTGTCTTTAGACTTTGCTCATGGGAGTTTTACTTGCATGTACATACACTTTATGTTCTGAGGGCAGAAGGAAAAATGATTTGGTTATCTCCCTGAACCAATCAAATTGAGGAGGAGACGGGTCCAAGCAACTAGAGAAGGCAGGACCATCCAATCAGATGTCTTGGTCCTGCCTCCTCTAGTCGCTTTTTGATTGGTTATCTCCCTGAACCAATCATTTTTATTTCTGCCCTTAGAACATTTTTGTATAAGTAGAACTCCCACAAGCTTTGACTTTACGATGTCATAATGATGTGGCGCGTCTCACGCGAACACAGCTCGTCGCTGCCCATCTTCCATCGCTGCGCTCCCAGTGACATCACCTGCTACTCCAAGTTTGCGGAGGCCCTCGTCACCTTCGTCAGCGACGACAGCACACTGCACAGGCTCATTGCCGGAGTGATGACCAGCAAGGAGATCATCATGTGCCTCTGCTTCCTGGCTTTAGGTAGCTTCCTGCGCTCTATCAGCCCCACTGCTACTCTGGTTAACTCCCTTTTTAGGCTGTATCTTTATACACTGCAGTTCAGTGCTGGTCAAGTCATCAGGCGACATGCACAGTACCAGCTAAAAGTTTGGACGCACCTACCCACAGAAAGGTTTATTTGTACCACATTCTCGAATAATTATAAAGACATCAAAACTATAACATATATGTAATTATGCACTGATCAAAGAAGTATAAAACAATTATTTGTTTGCAGAAGGGGGGCGGCCAGCTTTGTGGGTTAGGACTCAGAAGGTTGCTGGTTCAGATCCCTGGTTCAGCAGAGTCATCCCACCATTGGGCCATTGAGCGAGGTCCTTAACCCCAATTGCCCCAGGGACTGGCTGACCTACTGTCTCCTCTACACCAGTTCCATGAGGTGGCCTCCTGGGATGATCTTCCAGCTGTCCTGAAGGAGGTCCCACATATGCTGAGCCCTCATTGGCCGCTTTTCTGTCACTCCCAAATATATGCTGAGCTCTCATTGGCCGCTTGCTTTTCCTTCACTCTCTGGTCAAACTCTTCCAAAACCATTTCTCCCGAGTTTAGATCAGGTGACCAGGTCATGTGATGCGTCACTGTTACTCTCCTTTGTTGGCGGCTTGGTGTGTCCAAACTTTGGACTGGTACTGTAGGCAGCCGCTTGGGGCCCAGTCGTGTGCGAGGGGCACCACCTTCGTCAGTCGGTTTCGCTTCCTCTGAAGGTGCTGCTCTACGTGATCCTCATGTCTGGGGAGGGGTGCCAGTGGTAAAACGTGCCTAGGGCGCCCCCCACGGGCTTGGACCGGCACTACAGCCGCACGTATCTTTTCTTCTGCTCTGAACTGAGTAGTTATCTGTCTCGAGTTAGCCAAGATGCAACTAAACAGCACATTTTGCCAGGATGACTGACCCAAAGAGATTGTAAAATGGTGACCTAGCGAAAAATAGACGCGTTATAAATCAGGCCTGCCCAGACATAACTGATCGATTTAGCGGCACACTATCAAGCTTAAGTGTGTGTATTAAGTTATTGCAGTCGATGCCCAGTGAAGAGAGATGTAGACATCCAGGCTGCATTATGGCTGAGAGCTTTGCTAATGTGCTGCTCCCCAGGGCATCCTTTTTATTGGCGCTACAGTGAGGGCTGCCGGCCTGTAATAAAATGCCTCCTCTCTCTCCTGTCCTGCAGTGCTCTCGTTTGTCCTGATGCTCGTCATCCGCTACATCTCCGCTGTGCTGGTCTGGATCCTCACCGGAGTTGTGGTCTTTGGCTCGTTGGGTGAGCTAAGATAACCCCCGTTACCCTCGATCAGACTGCCAAGCCTGCATTTCCAGACATCCACCAACTCTGCATTTACACCAGATTTGTGGTCTAATGACTATCAGCTGGAATTTTTTTTATAATTCAGATTTCTAGAAAAGTATAATAGTTATTTTTCTGCACATTTTTTTTTTTTCATTTTGTTTATATTGGTAATTGCTAAATAGCTGGAAGCCTCAACCCTGGGTCTGTACGTATTAAGCGTGGTGATGTGGGACAGGATGAACCTCTCTCTTTGTCTCCAGGAGGAACCGGTGTTCTCTGGTGGCTCTATGCAGATCACCAGAAGGCCTTGAATACAACCCTGGACCCAAACGAGCTACAGGTGGCCAAAGACAATGTCCGTGCCTTGCTAATATACGCCATCGTCGCTACTGTTTTCACAGTAAGTGTTTGAGTTCTGATTTATTTTCGTTTTACTGTGTAAAACATTAATATCACAGAGCTGTCGTACAGTTTTACAGGTAGACGTTACCATCACGACTCGCATTGCGGGAAACTCGAACCTGCCTGTTTTTTTTTTTTCCCCCACCATCTTTGTGGTATTGGAGGGACGTCAGTGTTTGTATGACACTGTAATGTAAAGAGATTGTGGGTTTGATCTTGCGTTTTCGGTCAAGCTTAATGTATTTATGACCCGGCCGATTACTGGGAGTTTAGTGTGTGGTTGCTGATGCTGGCCGTCTCCCGTCCAGGTGGTTCTGCTCCTCCTGGTGTTCTTCATGAGGAAGCGTGTGGCTCTGACCATCGCTCTCTTCCACGTGGCCGGGAAGGTCTTCATACACCTGCCTCTGCTCGCCGTCCAGCCACTTTGGACCTTCCTGGCCCTCATGTGCTTCTGGGTTTATTGGGTCATGGTTCTGCTCTTCCTCGGCACTGCGGGTGAGGAGACACCGAAGCGGGGCCTCGCGCTCACGGTCGGATGATCTGGGGGCCCTAGCATGACATCACCACGAGCGCTTGGGTGTTGTCGACTTTTGAAGCAACCGTTGCATTTTTCTCAGTTGGGGAGGAGTCCTGATGCTTGGTGGAGCCTCGGGCTGGTGTGTGCATAAATCCACCCCTGCTCACACGCACTCTGGCTTCACACGTCTAAGGCCCTGTATCTGTGACGTTGAAACTGTGGTGGTGGTGGTGTGTTGCTCTGCAGTTTCGAGATCTGTGCCCATGTCCGAAAGGTTGTGGGTTCAAATCCCAAGGCCGGCAGAATAATCATATCACCATTGGCGCCTTGAGCAAGGCCCTTCAGCTTCGTGAAGCAGTTGCTGTAGTTTTGACCCCATTAGCTGGTGCTCTTGGTTAGATTTGGGACATGCTTTGAGCCGTTTTATGAGCAGAAAGCACCATCTAGTGGGGGTCAGTAAATACAGAAAATGGTTCATTTAGCTGCATTTTGCCAACACTACTTAACCCCAGTTGCTCCAGGAACTCTCGCTGACCCTGCTCTCTGATCCACACTTGTACATGTCAATTTGGACAAATATGTCTGCTAAATAAATGTAAATGCGAAGGATCAACACAAAACCGCTAGTGAGGGTACTTTTAGTTCTGCTTTGTGTCCTGAATTTTGTGTGTGTGTGTGTGTCTGTCCTCAGGTAACCCAGTCAGAAACAACCAGACGACTTTCGTGGAGTTTCACATGTCCGGCCCTCTGCAGTACACAACATGGTATCACATCGTGGGCCTGATCTGGATCAGTGAGTTCATCTTGGCCTGCCAGCAGATGACGGTGGCTGGGGCCGTGGTCACGTACTACTTCACAAGGTTGGCGTGCGTCATACTGAGCACTAGCGACGGCCGAATGAAGCTGGAGGAATTGCTTGCTGTATTTTCTGACCCCACTAGATGGCGTCCTCTGTTCAGAAGAGGGCTCAAAGCATGCCCCAAAGTAAACCAAGAGCGCCATCTAGTGGGGTAAAAAAATACAGCAAATGGTTCATGAGGCATCTGGCTATCGCTACTAAGCCCCTACATCCTTTAATTGGCCTTAAGTAGCCCCCTCACCCAGTGGCCTAAAGTAGCATTTTAAACATTGAGAAAACTATTGTGGGTTTTTAATTTACTTATTTGTTTATTGGCCAGTTTCCCAGTCAAGGATTGAACCTAAGCCTAGACTAGCTTTGAGTTGACAATGGTGAATCTCCATTGAAATGGCAATTTAGTCCAAGACTAGTCTTAGTCCTTGTTTGGGAAACCGACCCTATGTGTTTGTTTTACTGCTTTACACTTGATGACCGCTGTTTTACTGGACCACTGCCCTTCAGGCTCTTGGTTACCTTGTCCTCTTGCATCCCAGCAGAAAAAGGTTTTTGTATTAACGGTGGCCATTTAAAAAATGTAATAACTGAATGGCCCAGGATGTCCCCTGTGTTGTACGACAGGTCTCAACATGATTGAATCTATGGTTTGTATAGATCAGAGACCAGAGTCTCCTGTCCCTTGCAGAGGACAAAAACAAACTGCTGCATCTCAGGAGGACATATTGGATGAATGGTTAGGTGGTGTGGGTGCAACTACTAAGGGTGAATCTTAATATGCAAACTTCACCAGACTTGTCTGCTTATGTTCCTGTTTTATGTCATCTTCCATTGACCAGGCCCAATACTTAGAACACAAGTACAGAGGATTGTAAAAATCCCTGGATGTTGGTCTTGCTCCGCCCTAAATATCAAGGATATGCCGGTTGCAACCTCGCTATGCTATGTGAACACCCCTCCCTGGAGGCTGAAGGAGCGAGCTCTTTAGCACCCCCTAGTGGTCTTCTCCTTGACAGTTTCATAGTCCCTTTGTTTCACCATCTCAGGGACAAGTCCAAAATGCCCATGACCCCAATCCTCACGTCCCTCTTCCGCCTGGTACGCTACCACCTGGGCACGGTGGCCAAGGGCTCCTTCATCATCACGCTGGTCAAGATCCCTCGCCTCATCCTCATGTACATCCACAACCAGCTCAAAGGGAAGGTACGGCCACAACTGCCCTTGAGCTAGTGTGCAGACATTGTCCCTGAACGTTCTGAGGAAGGCGCTCCCCCCGTTTCCTGCAGGTGAACGTTGCTGTTGGCGCATTTTGGGATAAGTGGGCTTGTCTGGGCTTGTCCGACGATCCAAGTGGCACTTCTGTATGCTCTCTCTGTTGAAAAATGGTTTTAGTGATCGCAGTGGTGAAATGCGCTTAAAAGAAAATCATGCAGAATTATAACCTGCTCGCAAGGTGTCGTATTTCCAAAATATCGAATGACATTTGTGTAAAGTGAGGTGTAATACAGTAGGGAGTTCAGTATTAGTGTAGTAAAGTTCCTCTCCTCTGGTACTTATGTACTTACATTGATTAAATATGTTAAATGCATAATCTGATTTTTGCTTCTTTCCTTTCAGGAAAATGCCATCGCTCGCTGTTTGCTGAAAGCTTGCATTTGCTGCCTGTGGTGTTTAGAAAAGTGCCTCAGCTATTTGAATCAGGTAGGTTTTATTCCCATTCAAGCATTTAAAAGCCACGTCTCGTACTTGCACTGGTAGCTGTCGCATGTGACTGAAACGTCGGGCTGCGAACCGCCGCATCGATCCCCCCGCAGAACGCGTACACCGCCACGGCCATCAACAGCACCAGCTTCTGCACGTCGACGCGCGACGCCTTCGAGATCCTGGTGCAGAACGCCCTGAGGGTGGCCACCATCAACACCGTGGGGGACTTCATCCTGTTCATGGCGAAGGTACGACTCGGCGACACGTTGCGGGAGGAGGCCGTCGACCTGGCTTTGCTCGTGTTTGTTCGTTACGCTCAAGTATGCACATGTCAGCCAATGGGTGCTAGACAGGAGTGCTAGCAGTCAGACACGTGACCGCCTAAATGCTGAATGTGTATGTATACACACACACATATCTAATATGCTGACTGTTTTGGGGCTAGAGAAACAGTGGTTAAATTTTGAGCATCCTGAATGATGTCATGACGATGGATGATGTCATGACGATGGATGATGTCATGACGATGGATGATGTCATGACGATGGATGATGTCATGACGATGGTAGCTGTGTGATTGGTTTGTTGGTGTGCATGTCGATCCTCGTCTTCCTGCTTCTGTCTGGCCTGCAGATCTTGGTGGTGTCCTGCACGGCCTTTGTGGGGGTGCTGACGCTGAACTACCAGCGTGCGTACACCGTGTGGGTGGTGCCGCTGATCATCGTCTGCCTCTTCGCCTTCCTGGTGGCCCACTGCTTCCTCTCCATCTTCGAGAATGTGGTGGACGTGCTGTTCCTCTGCTTCGCCGTCGACACCATGCACAACGACGGCAGCCCGGGCCGGGAGTTCTACATGGACAAAGCCCTCATGGTGAGTTCTGGCCCGATGTGGGTCAGTGAGAAGCGTTTCGTATTCTTCATATATATATAATAAGAGATTGGGTCCGAACGCTGATGGTTCTTGCGATTACATTAGTCTCATAGTGGGTTCCGCATATATTTCTGCATTATGTTTTAATCCGAGTGTATTTTCAAAAGTACTGTAAACAGGAGGCACATAACTGGTACACAAGTACCCATTTGCCGATTAAACGATATGCGCGATAATTTGTTTTCGTGGCAACGCAGATACGTGCCTTTGCGCTGCTATGACACGAAATTTCCGTGTATCCAGTTAATACGTACTTCATTTGCGGTATACAGGTTAAAATGTAGGGTGATTCATTGTCATCGCTGCGTTATACTGGGAATGCGTACTTGCATACAAATCATGTGCATCCAAGTTTTATAAAGACAAAAGCGATCATACTTGCATAATAAGTAGGTCCCGGATGGATCGTCGAGGTAGCACCCAATCAGCATCATTTGTTGATTGACGGCCACACCCGTCACCCATACCAGTCTGCACGATCTTCAGAAAATTACATGCGTTCTTTTGCCACGCATCTCCAGGGTTGGGGTTTCACATGTGGTCCTGCATGCGCGTGAAGTTCGCATGTCCTCTTGTGGCTCAAGCTTTTGTTTGCTCTGCGTACTCTGGCTTCCTCCTGCAATCTGCAACCTAATCGGCATCCTCTAAATTACATTTATGATTTTGTGTGAAGCACCCCGTGACAGTCTGGAATCCCGGGTGCAATCCCGGCTTGGAGCTATGCAGCCTAGGACAGGCTCCAGCCCCAACAACCCTGACCAGGATTGGTTAGAAGATGGATAGATGTGTTTTATTAGCATGCTCTGGTTACGGGATACCAGATACAAGGTCCACAAGCGGCAGCGCACAGGTGCACCGTAAGGCCCTCGGACGTTGAGGTGGACCTGACGCTCTCCTGCTTCCCCTCTGGCAGGAGTTTGTGGAAAGCAGCCGGAAGGCTGGACCCAGCCGGTCCGACGGCGCCGACAGCAAGGAGATGAAGCCTATGGTGAGTGAGGAGACCGCCGGACCCCCATCACCAGGTTTTTGGCCCACGGGTCTGTAAATCGGGCTGTCTGGGAGAGCACTGGGTCGAGCAGCACGCGTCCATCACCACTAAAGGGCCGTTGTTCCAGATTCTGCCCTTCATGCGCTCCCTGTTACCTGCTGCACCTTATTTCCCTTAATTATTTTATTTTTAAGTGGCTTTGGTGGATTTATCTTATTTTTTAGAGCACGACTATTACTGCCCAAGTAAACAATCTAAAACCAAGTACTGTTGCATCCTAAGCTGTTGCGTGACGAAGGCGTGACCATACAGCTGGGATATTTATAAGCGTGTATAATAAATCTCCATTAACGGTGTGAATGTGGCCAGGTACTCGCTGTAAATGCCCTTCATCCTCAGTTTTAATACCTTAACAATAAACAGGCTCCCATTTTATATCAGTATTTCATGTCACTATTTTTGCAATAAGTATTACAATATTTATGACAAACAAAGGAGTTGGGGAAAATTCATCCAGAATAAATGGCCAAATCACTAGATTTTCCTGGGTATTGTCTCTCTGGAATCCAAAATGTTTCCATGCAGTGGAAGACAAATGCCTTTCGGCGACTAGTTCTTGTTCATTTTTCTCCACCTCACTAATTTAAGATTCTCACCAATGTGCGATATGGACGATGAGTCCTACAGCATAGATGGAAATGATCGCGATTGGTTCAGAGTGTGCATTTATCTGATTTATTTTCTTATTTATGTGTGTGTATAGATAATCTCAAAGGAACGCTCATTGAAATTGCAAAGCTTGCTAAGTTTTGACTCCTATGACAGAGTAAAATGTTTCAGCTTAACTTGGGGATGGTCAACCCAGGCTATCGCTGTCTTTGGCGACGTGACGGTCGCATATGCAAAAAATGCGATGTTGATATTAACAATGCGCGTCATGCAGGCCTCGTTTCCATCCATCCATTCTGTACTGCTCATCCAGTCCAGCTTGTGGGGGCAGTAGTCTGAGCAGAGGTGCCCAGATCTCCCCCTCACCAGCCAGCTCCTCCAGAGCGACACCAATGTGCCCCAGGCCAGCTGAGAGCGAGAGAGAACCTCTCCAGCGAGTCCTTGGTCTCCCCCCGGGTCTCCCCCGGTAGTATATGTCTGAAGCACCTCCCCAGGGAGGCGAAGCCTGCTTTCAGCTGGGGAGAAAAAAAGTGACGCATCAGATTTCTACTGTGATAGATGGTTGCAGAGAATATCATGCTTGTTTTTTGAACAGGCTAAAGTATGTGGGAAGATTTTATGCGTTTTACTTTGAAAAGAAGGAGCTGTGATGTAATTTGCACTGTTTTTTTGTGATAATTTGTAGAAATCTGATGTAAAATAATACTTGACCTCCTCTTTCCTTTCCCAGACTGGTGGACAAAGCTCAGCTTGACCAAAATCATCCACCAACTTTTTTTTTTTCCAAATTTACTTACATTCCAGATGCTTGCTGTTTTTTTTTAACAATGTGTAATATGTTTACTACGGGTTCACGCCAGGGAAAAGATCTTAAGATGTACATTTAACACCTGGTATGATTTCCAAGCGTGACGGCTGTGATCCACAGTAGCACAGTTGTCAAACATACAGAATCACTTTTGGATCAGTCTTTCAATAAGTTCCATTGCCAGTTTAGTGTTTTTTAGATTTTTATATCACCCCCCCCCCCCCGAGTTTAATTTTAATATTAAAAAATTAAAATTTTTTTTTTATTATTTTTTTGGGGTTTGGGGTGGGTGGTAGCAGCCAATTCATCTGGGGAGTTCAGTAAATGGGTCTGCACATGCTCAGTGTGGTCTATACGACCAACACCCCAGAACATTCTGTAAAGAAGACTAAGCAATAAGTGGCCGCAGTGGTCTCCCTTCCCGCCCTGGGTTTTCGTCCGGCCCGCATCGCGACTGGACCTTACCGTAATGTGACTTCTTGCGAATTGCCTTAAGCGGTTCAGTAGGCTGTGTGCCCTGTTGGACCCCATAGCAGCCGTGTCCATGGGATCCCTGCATGACAAACGCCACCTGGGGAACTGAGTTTGCCTTACAAAGTTCAATTTTTCTTAAACTGGTGGTAATGTGGAGGACTTGTAATAAGTGATGTAATTTGCATGCATACATTTTTTGGTTTTTTTTTTTTAGGTCAGCCAAACACTCTTGATTTTAAAGGGTAAATCATATTTCTGGAGTTTAAGGTCTGGGTGGCTGTACTCTGATCCCATTTTGGATTGTTGAGAGTCAGTGCTTGTTGATTGGTACTGGAACACCTGAAGTTATACTTGCAGTGGCCTGATAACCGGAAATCACGTTTACATACTGTTTGTTCCAGGATCGTTTGGAATGTTCCCTTATTGGTCCAAATAAACACCTCTTACGCCATAATGTGATACGGTGTAGTTCCAACGTCAAACAGTAGGGTTTTAAGGTCCTGAATTGTATGTTTGCTACTCTTTGAATTGCACAGGGTGGTCTGTTCTTACGATAGGAATTCTTATTATTATGTGACCAAAGAGCGTTTTTGTGGAATGTCACTCTTTAGAGACAATCTAGCTTAGACATTCTGTTATGTGACCACATGGAATTGAATACCATGAATTAAAGTCCCTCTTGTTGGCTGATGTATATTTAAGGTTAAATTGCTCCATTACCTCTGAATCATTTGCTGATAAAAGGCACAAACTAATTTAGACAAATGCTGAGAGAATCATCTGAGTTTAAACTTATTTTAAGCATATTTATAAGCTATTTATGATAACTTTATTCCTAAATCATTAAACATGTGGAGCACAGCGATTTTGGTCATTTTAAGTTTCAGAGTGGCCGAATTTTCTCAGGATAACTGTGGGTAGCGGAATCGTGAAATGGTGAGAACTTAATTGTTGGCCTTAATGCTGCAGCGCTGTTGACAGGAAGTCGCTTATAAATCATTGTGCTCAAAGTCTTGACCCTGTTTGTGCACCAACAAAAATCCTAGTTCGTTTGAGCACTGACACAGAATTCCTGTTTGACATTAATGTGGTTTTTGAATATACACTACTTCTTTTTAAACTAATTGCATTTTTTTTCTTGGTTTGCCTGTAGATGTTACTATTTTGCCTTTACGTTTTAGAGTTTGCTTTCACCTCAAGAACTGGGTGTATCTGCACCTGATCTTTCACCTCTATGCATTATTTTACCTGTTTAATTTGTGGAGATTCTGGAATGGAAATGGGGGAGGAGAGACATTGATGCTGTAAGCCAGCATGTTATCTTATACTTGCTTTATCTTGTCATACTTTTTTTTTTTTTGGGTCACTGAGGGGTTAATTGTACGCTTTAGCAATTGCACGTCTTAATGGCAATAAGTTTGTAAACTTGCTTCCCTTGTGATTCCTTACGTACATATTTTTAATAAAATACCAAAAAAGACTATTTGTATTGCTTTCTAAATTCTGTGTACCAAATGTTTTAATGGGAGGGCGGGGTTTTGCTGTGTCACCATGGCAACCAGTGATCATGTCATTGAAGCGATAAGATCCCTGCTTCCTGTACATTTAATACTATGCGGTCATCTTTCCTTCCTGATCCACCCCGAACTGTATGAAACTGGTGAGTCTGGCAACTCCTAATGTCCTAAAATAGCTGAATATTCACAATCTTTTCAAAAATCTACAAAAATGCTTTCAGTACTGTAAAGGTGCCCTACTTTACAAACATACCCAGATGCATTGACTTTTATTTTTTTGTAAACGCCGTGCAGTTTGACTAATACAAAGTGTGCAATAGAGTAATATGAGATGCAGTATAAAATAACCCCAAAAAATAAGGCACGTCTCAGTATTTCCATCCTCCTTTGACGTTTAGAAGAGTCTGTAGTAGCGTTTAGCTGAGTAGTGTCTCTAAATCCGCCCCCAGTTCGGGGATTAACACCAGAGGGCAGGCAGTCTCACTGGGGCCAGTGCACGGGGAGGGCACAGTCGGCCCACTCAGATGCACATGTGGGACCGTTGTCGTCCCTGAGATCTGGGTCCTCTGTCCTTCCCAGGTTGGGTCACATACCCCTACAGGTCCTCCTCGTCCTCACCGACAGCAGGGTCCAGGTCCCTGTCCTTGTGTTCCGTGCTCTCGGTGTGGAACTCTTTCTGAATGCACTCCAACTCCCTGAGCTCGGCCTTCAGCCGCTCCAGATGATGGGCACGTCGATTCCGGAGCAGTTTCATGGGAAATGGGTTCATTTCCACGAATGCAATATTGTTCAGCTTCCTGTGGGAGTGAGAAGGTACTGAGCCTGGGGCAAAACTCGCATGGATGCTCACAAGTCTGACACTTGGGGTTTGTTCAATCTACTTTTCAAATTCTGCATTATCTAGCAGAACTGCCATATTTCAAACTCAGCCATTTATTTTGTACAAATTCCAGTCTTGGTGTGAAAAAAAACAAGTGCAGATACACAAAAGATCCCTGGGGCTTAAAATGTACAACCCAAGTACATTTGTCACTACAGCTAAATCCATCCATGTTTTAAGGGTGCTCCCCCACCACCTGCTCTGACTTATTAATCTTTGTGTCAAAGTCGCTTCCCCACCCTGGAATCTTGCTTTAAATAGGCCATCCCACAGTGGTAAAGTCAGGTGTGTGTGTGTTCAAACAATGCAAAATGACTAGTTAAAACATTTATCCAAAGTGAGGGAGGCCTGGGGTGATATTTAGCACGACCCTAGAGAAATCTGGGGTAAGGCCATGCTCAAGGGTCCAAGTGCAATATGATTACTCTGCCAGCCATGGGATTTGAACACACGACCTTCTGGCCAAAGGCACACGCCCTCACAGAAAGGAGAATGAATCGCTGTGACTCGAAGGGGTCTATCGGGTGATGTGATCCCAGTACGCCCTCACAGAAAGGAGAATGAATCGCTGTGACTCGAAGGGGTCTATGATGTGATGTGATGGGGTGATGTGATCCCAGTACGCCCTCACAGAAAGGAGAATGAATCGCTGTGACTCGAAGGGGTCTATCGGGTGATGTGATCCCAGTACGCCCTCACAGAAAGGAGAATGAATCGCTGTGACTCGAAGGGGTCTATGATGTGATGTG
>JABFEB020000049.1:6332658-6354910 GCA_019775895.2 Stomatorhinus ivindoensis
GAATGAGAGGCATAATGTAAAGCGCTTTGGAATAAAGCGCTATATAAATGCAGTCCATTTACCATTTACCATTTACCGTAGCATCAGCAAAGTCAAATTCCAGTCAGAGCCCAGTTCCAAACCAGTCACTCGTCACCTCGAGAATAGCATCTTCTGGTTACAGCATCACGGGGCTGCATGGCGTGTCTCACCGTCGTCGTTCCAGTACTCCTGCCAGCCTCCCATGTTGGCATCCCAGCCGGCCTGCGCAGACGCTGCCGCATGCCCATGATGCCATCGCCTCATCTGCAGCTGCTGCAGCCAGTAAATCATGGTGTCCCTG
Source organism: Stomatorhinus ivindoensis (assembly GCA_019775895.2). Taxonomy (NCBI): domain Eukaryota; kingdom Metazoa; phylum Chordata; class Actinopteri; order Osteoglossiformes; family Mormyridae; genus Stomatorhinus; species Stomatorhinus ivindoensis. The sequence continues at coordinate 6,332,981 of JABFEB020000049.1, forward strand.
TTGACGGCCTACGAGAGAAACCCCATAACGTCTCAAGTTTCTTCAAAAACTAGGCTTCTCTGCATGGATGTCTTACTCCACATCTGTCACACATCACTCCACTCAGATAACTAGAAACCTTCCCATAATTCTACGGTCGGTGCTTCATTTTCCACCATTTCCTAATCGCTCAGTCCTTCATGGAGTCACAGGGGGCCTGCAGCTTATCCTAAGAAGAATGGGGCACGATGCAGGGAGGGCGCACGGGATAGGAGGCCAGTTTATTTATGGCTGACACACTGCTGGCAATTTAGAGACACCAATTAACGTTAAAGTATGCGAGAGGGAGCAGGAAACCTGTATGAATGACAACACTGCTGTCCACCTCACCGGTATATACAATACTTATTGACAACCTTGTCGCTCATAAACATAAAAAGTACTTCTATTAATAAAATGTAAAAGTGCGACACTTTGCTTACAAACAGCCCTCTCTTCATGTCATGTTTACATGTCGGAAGCAAAATACATTCGGACAAATGTTTGAAGTGTTCCTAGTGGTATAGCAGGAACTACTAGCTCGTACCTTGAGTACAACGGTGCGTTCCGGAGTCTGGATGTGGAAGGCAGCCTCGTCAGCATGGGCTGGGTATCCGAGCACCGCATAAGTCAGCTCGATCCTGCCCAGCGGGGTGACATCCTGTGCGGTCGTGTAGTACAGCAGCTGGCACTGCTTCTCGTCGTAACAGAACCAGCGGCTCTTCCAGCTCTTCAGCGGCCCGCCTTGCTTGTCCAGGTACCCGCACAGTTTGGTGGCAGACAGTTCCGGGGCCTTTCGGGAGCCACACGTGGGGGGATGCCCCCCTGCCGGCTGACATGGGCGGCGAGGATTACAGCCGTTCACAGCCACCCTGGTCGGGCTCTCTGTTGCGGTGCACGGGTTTAGTGCGGGGAGGTCGGGCTGAAGAGGCAGTGAGCTCGGATCTGCCGAACCGGGACCGTCGCTCTCCATCGCACTGAACGAAGAATCGGGCGAACTCAGAGATACGCGGCTCTAACCCGGATTTAATGCGGCATGATGCGTCTATCTACCCACGTCCAAATCTAAACGAATACTTCTACGAAATGTCAACTTAAACTAGCATTAAGCTTTTCCCTTTCGGGTAAGATCTGGTTGTCAACAAACACTGTTCTTACAGCTTGCCAGGAGTCGATTCTCACGTTTAACTTCATAATCCATCACCATTGGACTGACAAATCTTCTGTCTCTAGGATCTAAATAAGATTAACCCGAGTCATGAAAATGCTAACCAGAGCTCTATAAAACATAGACTTAATAAAGGCTATTCGAGTTCAGTTAACAATACTGTTTGAAGTTGTGGGCTATTTTTAGCAGCCTGTCTGCCAAGTACTGCCCGTTTCGCTTCTGTTCTACAAAATCACGTTTAACTAGCCGGCATATTGTAATACTCTGAAACTGGTTAAAAGCCTGCTACTTCTAAATGTCACACCTAAATGCAAAGCTTACTGACATGCCTTTGGAACCATTTCATTCACATCGCGTTTACCTCTCAAGAAAAGACCAGCTCCCAGATCAGATGGCTTAGGATTTACACAGGACACCGCTTCTCCGTGGGCTCCATGTCTTGGTTGTATAATGTCAGTGTCAATCGCGAATCATTCTGTAGGCGCGTCCCGGAGCTCAGCCTGCGCTCCCGCAGACCGCTCGCCCGAAGCCGCAACCAACTCCCCAAGTCTGCGCCGCGTCTCGGCAGAGACTTCCTGCAATCCTTTCCGACGGAGTCTTTTGGGAAGAAGACAACGGGGGTGTTACTGCATACGGGTGTGCGAGAACCTTATTACCACACCGTGTCGGGCGGTGGAGATCTCGGCAAGTACCTACAAGACTTGAAAAATCCCCAGACTCGCGTATAACCTGTTGCCAAGTACAATAATATGCCTCTTATTCCCAGAACGGTCCCAAGGGCTGGAGTCTTTGCCCTCTGCTCGTGTAATACTACACTTCAGGGGCGTTTAAGTTAAGGGGCGTACAGCAGGCTGTAATTGTGAGTCAGAGCTACTTAAAGAGTGGGAAGGATTTTGAAAGTGAGATTTCATCAGCGATTTTCACCTCGGCTGCTCTGTCAGTATACAAACAATTCCTGTTTCCATAGGTATGCGGAGGGGATGGCAGTCCTGTGCTGTTCTTCAGAACTGACCCAGTTTTACAGATGTTTACTTCTATGCTACCTCAAGACATATTTCACAAAACAGCATTTTCCTACTGAGTTGTAACTGATGAGTAAAAATCGATTATAATGTCATTGCCAAGAATGTTCACCTAAATAGTAGGGGTATTAGGCCTACTGCATTAATTAATTATACTTAGTTATAATGCAATGTTTTAATTTGCTATTTAATAACTACTGATTTAGCAACTTTATTAGAAAGAAATGAAATTGATATATTGTTAGATTTACTAGATAATCTAGCTTTCATTGTTTTTTTTAATAGTGTGGTGACAGGTTATACAATCAAACTGGTTTCCTGCAGTTCTTCCCAGTCTGATTGGTATATTAACCCCTTCTCATTCTTTCTAGGATATCTTAACATTGTCCTAAGTATGCATCATAATGCATTATGATGAATTTATAAAGTATTACAAACACTGCTATAACAACTTATAAAAAGGCATAACACTTCACAGCCATGTTTATTATGCATTATGAATGCTCTATGAAGCTCTCATCTATAATGCATTATAGATACCTTCCTAATGCATTATAATGGTTGCTATAAGAATTACAGATGCCTTGTAGTGCATTATGAAGGTATATGTAGTGCATTATAGATGAGATATATGAAAAAGTTATAGCCATGTGTATAATACTTCATGAATGCATTATAACGCATTACGAAGGTATCTGTAATGCATTACACATGACTGCTTTAACTAAAGTGTTGCCAAATTTCTGCCAGTTCCCTAAATATGAAACAAGATCCCCGTTATGGATCGCGATTCAGAGCTGGCTATAAATTAACTGTTGAGCCAGACTTGAGAGTTTGAGAGAAGATCCCTGACAGACTTCAATCAGCCCTGGAAATAGAACAAATATTATGTGTAAGTCACTGTCACACCAGTGTGACCTATCTTTGGGAAGAAAAAACCCTTCACGTTCCATGATTATATCGCATAGAATCATTTGGATTCAGGTTTATCTGTGTGACTGGCTAAGTTTAGCCACAGCACAATGCTACTCATTCATATCTACTGACACAAGGTAAATTATCATATATGGTGACTAATTTGCAAACTAATACCATCCCAACCCTCACTCTGCTGCAGTGAAGATGTAGCTGAACAAGGTAATACGAATAAGGTACCAAGAACTCCTTACTGCAGTGTCCTACAGACACATTGATAAAGCCATCTTAGAGACATCGCTGGGCAACGTCAACACAGAACTGAGGCCTCTGATGAGCCATAATGCAATCCAGGAGAAGAGTAGAATATCTGATCACTAAATTAATGAGCCAACTTATTGGAAAAAGAAATGACAACATAATATTAATATAAAGTTAATATGAATGAATATAGATTAATATAAGATTGAATGTTTACTAGATACTCGATATTATTTTTAATTTTGGGCCAGGGAATAAAATCTTTGCATAGTGGTTCCCTGTGCAAAGAGATATCTGAGACAACTGATGTCATTGTTTTTATCGGGAATTTCCAGGATCACCTTCACCACCCAGAGGATGTGTTTACAAAGCTTCTGGGCTGTTAAAACAATCCCCTAAGCATTTCAGCCTGTTCATTCTAACTGGAGACAATGCCTGTTGACGTCCTTTAGGCTGAGGTCTGCGTAAGGATTTCCAGGTTTTGTTGACGTCAACTGGAGTTTTTCATGGATTTTCACAAAATGCAGTAGCACTTGGCGGCAGCTTCGCCTGACAGCTTATTTGTTTGGATGGTGATGTGAAGCGTGACAGGGCTGCACTGGGATTCTCTGCTGGGCCAGGGCTGCACTGGGATTCTCTGCTGGGTGAGGACTGCACTGGGATTCTCTGCTGGGCCAAGGCTGCACTGGGATTCTCTGCTGGCCCAGGACTGCACTGGGATTCCCTGCTGGGCCAGGACTGCACTGGGATTCTCTGCTGGGCCAGGGCTGCACTGGGATTCTCTGCTGGGCCAGGGCTGCACTGGGATTCCTCCTGGTAAATTTTATTGTACAGAACTGGCGGGGCGAGAGTTTCTCTTACACAAAAAAACGTTCTGAAGGCAGATCATTGTGGTGTTTGACACTCAGGTGGTTCCCAATACAGCGATGGTCTAGTTTCTCCTACTATTGACCTTTTCCTGAGTGGTCTACTGGAGTTGGGTATACAGATCTTTCAAGGTTTTCTATTCCAGTGGCATTGCCAGGAATCACAGTGTTACAGGGTCATGGACCTAAAATCTTTCACCATGTTAGTCAAAAAGCATTTCATAGCCTGTAAAATCACTTCCCTGTTTATGAATTACAACATGCCCTTCATAAGCAGGACCCCCTCCCCATATCCTGACTTCTCCGCTTCATCTAATGACTCACCTCCCTTTCCTCACTGCAAGCCGTCCACTGGCAGAGTCTTGTTTCAGTAAAACGATGGCTTACGAAACAGCAGAATAATGTGACGCAATGTAGGGTACACATACACCGGGTCATGAAAGGCAGCTCGAATACTAAATAAGGGACGTGGCCAGACAGGACAGAGACTTCCCACAAGACCAAATGCTAATTTAATCACTTCTCTCGCCACTGTTACCTTGGAGGACCACGACTCATAAGAGGCCACATCTACAACTTTACCCTCATTAATCCTCAATAATTTAGTCCTCAGTTTACTTGGAATAAGTAGGGTTACCTAGGTAGTGGACTGGACAGATTTTGTCCATGATTAGATGAGGATTACACCTCAAATTACCTTATAGCAGTGTTTCGCAGTCCAGTCCTCAGGGACCCACAGTCGGTCCACATTTTTGGTCCATCCCACCTCGCAAACGTGGACAGTCCGGCAGGGAGCAAAAACGTGGACCGACTGTGGGTCCCTGAGGACCGGACTGCGAAACACTGCCTTACAGAGATCCCCTGCTCCTTCAGCACTGACGGTGTGTGTTCATGGTTAAGTCTTTGTTAAAAAAAATTAAGTAAGATATGTCCCTCAAACAGCTACTGTTGTAAGGCTCCTGGATGTCCTTTAATGTTTGCCCAGCAGTTTTTGGGTGTAAATGAGAACATAGCTCTGGAATGTTCCAGTAAATGTCTGGAGGCATACCATAAAAGGGCTGAGGTTTGGGGGAATCAGCATGACTCCCAGCCAGCAAAATGGGGCTATGGGAAGGGATGAGGAGGCAGTGTCTGAAAATGTATCACCCTTGTTGACAAGTTTGGACCGCTGCCTTTGTCGTCTCCATTTTCTTTTTTGATGGTGTGGATGAAATGCATGTAAGGTATTTAAATGCAAAGTGAATTATAATACCCGTGTCCCTTTGCTGCATGTGATAACTGGTATAAACCCAAGTAATAAGGCTGTTTATTTTGAAATACAGAAATTTACACGACAAATTCAAAGGGACATAAATTAAATCTCCATGACTGGTTCTGGACAAAATAAGCACGGACAACATTTCTTAGAATTCTAAACCAATTACTTTAGTGGTATGACAATGAAACGTGTCTGCTTATCCCTGAAAGCCTCTTTCTGTCGACTGGGGGGTTGCAGGCAGGATATGCAAAACGTGTCCTGCCCTGCTGTTTTCTCTCCTAACCATCCTGCACGCTTTCACCTGGGCAGGTGAGATTTCAGGTGCTCTTTCAGCTGCGGGATGGTTGACATCTCCTTCTGGCACTGGTGACACCGCAGCGGTAGCTTCAGTAACTCACCAGCGCCATCCTTCACCGATATATGTCCGTCTTTTTCCAGCATTTCTATGACAGCTGTTTCGAAAAATCGCTTGCAAATCATATACGCATACTTCGGCTGGCAAAAACGTGTATTATAAGTATTGTGGTAATCTGTACTCAAATGTATTCAGTTAAATTCCATCATTAAGTTTATATAATTACTACTAGCCATATCAGCATAGACAAATGGAAATACTAAAGTGATTAATTACCTTATTATACGTTTGTCTGTCGGAAAATACTGGATGGAATCACACCCTACCTTGTGATTCAATGAAGTAGTCTGTTGTGAAGGAATTCCAGTGCTTCTTATTTTTCAGGCATGGGGAGTCAAAATCTTGACTAATGACGTGAAGGTGAACATGACTGAGGGGAGGAAAAACACAAACACGTCAAACACGGGCTGTACGCTGAAATCTGGATTGGGTGAGCTATCTTATCCGCAGAGGGCCGGTGTGTGTGCGGGTTTTTGGGATAACCGTTAGGTCAGCTGTTCAAACTCGGGTGGAAAGCCTCTTCAGCCAATCAGTGGTCTAATTAGTGATCTAATTAGGGGTTTCCAGCAAAAACCCGCACATACAGCGGCCCTATCTGGATAAGACTGCCCACCCCTGTATTAGATAAACCTGGAAGTCCCAGTGATGCATGTTGATCACTTTTCTCAAGCATGCAGTGTTTTCAGACAAATCAGAACCAAATACAGCAACGAACAGGAATAACCTTCTGAAAGCTGCCCCCCCCCCCCCGTGCCCCAGTTAATAACCCCACCTGTCACCATCTCCAGTCCCCCTCACCTCATACTGGGAATGGCATGGTATCCCATTCGGAACTGCAGCTTGCCAGCGTCGACGCATTGCTGCACCAGCCTCTCCGCCACTCGGTGCATGTGCCGCAGCAGCGTGCAGTGCTCTGCCCGCACCGCCTTCAGGCTGCTAATGGACTCCCACGGTAAAACCAGCCAATGGTACCGGGCCTTGGGGTACTTGTCCTTAATGACGACCACCTTCTCATCTTTGTACACCTAATGTGGCAAAGAAAGGTATGAATTTCATATTTAACAAACAGGAAACCACCATACAACGCTGAAGGTGTATAAATGCTTATACCTGCATTTTGGGATCTTGCATTGAAGTCTTCAGTCCCTGACTCCAATGACCTTTAGCCTCCTGATAAATAAAAAAACATGAATCATTAAAAATTACTGTTTTTAAACACCCATTCAGAACAACAAACTTAACATCTGAAAAGGTTCTGCCAATTCTTAGCCCAAAGGCAGTTGGGTTGGTCGGTTAATTAAGCGCCATTTCATTTCAGGGCAGTCCTATGGCAGTGTTTGTCAACCTGGTCCTTGGGGACCCCAGGAACTTCCACATTTTTGCTCCCCCCCAGCTCCTTACCAGCAGCTGGCAGAGAGCACCTGGACTGTCTGGGGGGTCCCTGAACACCGCGTTGGGAAACACTGAGTAAGAATCCATTGTAAATGAATCATGGCCCTTAGATGCTACCACTTCAGTTTAGGCCGGTCAGTAAATTTCCCTCGTCCTTGCGTACCGTCTTAGCAGCGTCGTCGGGCGGCTTTGTCAGGGGACTTCCAGCGGCAGCTCCTCCACTTTTGCACTTATCAGTAGCCTTCACGTCATTTTCAGCCCTAGACATCTTGTGCTTCTGGGTTCCCACGCCCACGTCCTGCTCGGGACGCCTTTTGGAGCCTTGCTGCCTCTCGGGCTTGCAGCTGGAGCTGGCCGTGTCCTCGGAGAACTCCACCGCGTAGACGTACTGCCGATTGACGACGTGAAGCAGCTGTCCTGGCTTCAGCCTCGCTTCCTTGCCCTTGCCCACGACCACAGAGTCCACACTGGTGGGGTTCACACCCAGCTGTGCAAAGCCAGGACGAGGAGGAGGACGCCTACTGAGTTTGAGGCTCATGCCCATGTTACCACATATGCCTTATATTAACTGTACCTTCATAATGCCGCTATAATACTTTTGTAAAACATTCAGTGCACCTTCATAAAGCATTAATAGAACATCCATAAACATGTACACCGTAACATCCTAACATACCTTAATAACAAACATGATATGATTATTTGAGTATAATATTTTTAAATGAATGTACACTAAAGCTATTAATGTATACTTGCATGCTGCTTATGAATGTTCTATGAATACATTATGCATGTTCTATGAATGCATTATGAAGGTGCAGTCAATGCAAAGCGTCACCATAAATTTACATCCATCTGGCCATCTTCCAACTTCTTATTCCGAGCGGCATCACATGCAGAAGGCAGAACAGGATACCATTATTGACAAAGTACAACAGGTGCGGACTGGCCAACGGGAATTTCCCATTGGCCCGATCTAATGTGGGCCAATCCACGTCAAAAAAGTATCGCGGGGGGGGGGATGGGGTGCATTTGACAACAAATTCTGCTTCTGTTTTTGTTGCCAATCCGCCCCTGTTGTTCAGTGATTGTCACCCCCCCACACACCCCATGAGTATTTACCATGCATCCATCCATTAACCTGCCCTGGCCCAAAACAACTGACCCTCCCTTATACTACAGAATTTCACTGTACACCATCAATGGACATATTCTACACTAAAGCAAAGTTATGCTCTGGATGGTCTGTGAGCCTGTTGCAGGATGCACCGCTGGCAATTTAGAGACACCAGTTAGGTTAAGTACATGTACTGCAGAAGGAAACTGGAGTACCTGGAGGAAACTCACACAATAAAAGCAGAACAAATGGATGTGGGAACTGAACTCCAAAGAATTATTAAGCTGCCAAATTATCCACACTTGTGGAAACACCTAGAATTTTTGGCATTAACCTTTAAAAATTACTACGCAGACACTGGCAGTGATGTTTATAAATAAAGAATGGTACAAATATCATACAATGAACAATAAGTAACTGGAATAAACTTCCGCGATATGTAAAAATTGGACGTGTTTCCACTATTTTGGCCACTAGTCTATATCAGACCAGCTAATCACTGGAAAATAAAAGATTACTAAGCATTCTTAAAATTATAAACACTGCACACTGGCATGTGTAAAGAATCCCACCTGACCTTTGGTTAGTATTCATACCTGTTTCACATTTATGTAGCCCTTGTTGTAATCTGCTTTCAGCTCAACTGTTGGGACCCAAGTGAAGAGATTACTTTTGTTACTGCAAAGAAGGTTAAACAAATCACGTGCAAATAGGCATCCATGTGTAATGCAATAATCTGCAAGTCGGTACAGCAATCGTTTACCTAAATAATAATATTCCGGGGTAAACATAAGTAAAATTCACAGTTGCAGAATATCATGCACCTTACCTTGTTCCCTAGAACATTTTTTGTCTGCTATTCTAGTTTCCGGACCTCGTCCTAAAACCACTGCTTGGAGATGGGGTAATCCAATTGGTTTGTGACTTCCATCTTTCCTAATGAGCCAACAAACTGGCATTTTCGTCTAGGAAAATAAAAAATACAGTTTGTGATAAGGGTCATTATGTTTAATAAAATAAATCTTATGCTCTTGTTCTTCAAGATCACACTAATCTCGGGGGAAGAAACCAGACATTTAATTCAAAGATAGTTTTGCTAGATACGGGCAGAACTACCCCTCAGACTATGCGTTACAGTTTGCAACAGTTTACACGTAAATTGTAAAAAATTATGACAAATGAAGACGTTCAGTAAACACAAGGTCCCTGTTGTCTAAATCGTTGGAAATGTATATATTTGGTAAAGCCCAGTACACCAGACAAATAGATATATTTATATACAGAATACAATAAGAGGCATTTGAACGGCTAAAACAATAAACTAAATCGGGTTACGACTCACTTCAGCAGCTAAAAGAAAGCTACAACAAGTTAGTGGATATGCAGCTCGAACCGTGCAACTGCAAAACCGATACTTCTCAACGTGCTTTCCCACCTGAGGTTAAATTACAGATTACGTTCCAAAATACAGTAGATATAGTGATAACTCGCGTACATTATACAGTACGAAGCATTATGCTTTAAAACGAAACTGTTGCGCTACGGGTAATAATCTTATTTGAGCAGCAAGCTGGGCATGAGCGCAACGCGTGACGTCATTACCGAGCGACAGCCCGAAAGCTCGTTACGTCACCACTTCGTGTTGGGTGGATAGAAAATCTGGATTCGACGAGAAGGACTGAAAGGAAGATTCTGGAAGCCGGTTCGACGGAGAGGCGGCAAGTTATCGCGGGTATCATATTCTTCTTTGTCAGGTAAATTGCAGATCTCTCACTCTTGGGTTTCTAGTTTTCTTTAAAAATGTTAAACTAATACTGAAGGATGTCAGGATGAACCTACCTCGTTACGCAGAATCGGTGCTGTTTATCTAGCTAGCTATATATTGAAGTCATTGTATTTATGTCATCTTTATTTAAATATACAAAAAGTAGCGTTAGAAATACTCGGATGAGGCAAACAAATGTTTTACTTTTGCTGTAAAGTAAAATATTGCATATTGATTGAATATTTTAAACCAGGAAGCAATTTAACTGTGGTTAAAAGGCCTTGTTATATACATGTTGACTGAATACTACAGGCTCATTTGTTGCTTATTAGACGCTGGTCAATTTCCTCTTTTCACCTGTAGTTATATTTGTGGATTCTAAACAGTCTGGTTCCTCTGTTACTCTCGGTAAACAGTCTCAGTCCCCAGTCTGCCTTGTTTTCGGTGGATCATTTTATTACTTGGACGAAGACCGCCCACGTTAATCTAATTTGTTGGTCATTCCTTCCCTAACAAACTTTTCTGCAGTAAGTTTTCTCGGTTTCGTTTCGCCGTAAACAAACGTGCTGGCTTCCTTTGCGAAGTACACTAACCGAATGGCTGATTTCGGCCTCGGCTTTGCTTTGGTCCTTCCGAGTGATCGCCGTGATCATTAAGATAATCCGCGTTAACACGGAATCGTTTAAAAATATTTGTGTGATGCTTCATTTATATTCGCCAGGGTGAATGAAAGAATCCAAACAACGAGCGTAATCCTTGAATAACTGTTTGTTTAGGTGTTACTTTGTTCGCTGTTCCGGATGCTGTAGAGTTAATTGGTAGGGGGGGAAAGGTAAAACGGTGATTATGGATCCGAAGGTTACCAGTGTAGCTCACAGGAGGGGTCAGGCTGTCTTGCCCTTCATTATGTAAATAACATGCACTGTGAGGCACAATATTTTACTCGAGGTTATGGACTGTGGTGACTGTGGTTAACAGAATTGTTCTTTGCTCATCCAGCTGTGGTTGCGGAGGGGACAATGGTGAAGGAAACGGGGTTTTATGACAGGCTTGGGGTCAAGCCCAATGCGAGCGCAGAAGAGCTGAAGAAGGCCTATAGAAAACTGGCACTGAAGTACCATCCAGACAAAAACCCAGCAGAAGGGGAGAAGGTGAGTGTAGGTGCTAAAGGAAAACTGTGATCAGTGGAAGGAAGGGTGACCAATCACATTTGGTTGCTCTTTGTTCTGGACTCTGATTGGATGAACATATGTATGATTCCCTTATTGTAGTTACCAAGCTAGAGTCCCTAGGTGAATCTCAGTATGCATATTTAACTGTACTTGTTCTCGTACCCATTTTACATCATCTCCCATTGCCGAAGATCAGTTCCAATACTAAGAACATAAGGAGAGAGGACTGTAAAAATCCCCAGATGTTCGTCTTGCTATTCCCCCCCCCCCAAATATCAAGGATATATTGGTTGTATCCTCGCTGAACGAGACCAGTCCCATGATGCACCATGCCTCAAGTTTATTCTTGGAAGGCATGTTAGCAAGACCAGTCATGCCAAGATCACAAGTACGGTCTTTGCTTTCTTGATATTGAGATTCATCCCACGTCACAACTCCAGAACTATTTGGCCACAGCCACTGAGAATATAATAATCAGTGTTGCTGTGTTTTCTGTCTTTGTCTCTTATTTGTGTGGTTTATTGCTTGACGCTAAATGATGGTCACAGTCGTACTAGTAATTTGAACTGTTACTTGTGTTCTTTCCGTAACATTTAAAATGCGGATAGATCAATCGCTTGTTTCCTCAAAATAACCATTATTGTCCTTGCAGGCTTTGCATGTCGGTCACCGCTCTGCTGTTGTATACTGTAGTATATTTTAGTCATTGTTAGAGGTACACTGTGAAATGTCTTGTGATTTTTATTGTTACCTGAAATCAAGTATACTGTCTGCAGTTCAAACAGATCTCGCAAGCTTATGAGGTGCTGTCAGATAAACAGAAGAGAGAAGTGTATGACCGTGGGGGGGAGAAAGCCATCAAAGAGGGGGGCACGGGAGCAGGCGGAGCTTTCGGTTCCCCAATGGACATCTTTGACATGTTCTTTGGAGGGGGAGGGAGAATGCACCGGGAGAGAGGTGAATATCATGGAACATCCCAACACTGTCACTATTACGCAATGTACTAATAAAGCATCCCAGTAAAGATTTAGATTTATCTATGGAGAAAGGCAAATTTGTTGCAAAGAATGGATTGTTTAAAATATGTGCCGTTCAGTCAAATAGTTACTTCAGCATTAGTTCAAATACAAGAACTCATGGCCTTAGGTGGAAATGAGCGGGAGAACATTTTAAACTGGATTTGAGAAAGCACTTCTTTACACAGCGTGTGGTTAGAGTAGTGCCAGCTAAAACTTTGGCTTCCTTTAAATCAGAGCTAGATAAGATTTGAACAACTCTGAGCTATTAGTTAAGTTCTCCCCAAACGAGCTTGATGGGCCGAATGGCCTCCCTTAGTTTTGTTTTGTAAATTTCTTATGTTCTTAAAACGCTGCACTTGTGCTGCTGACTGTGTAATCCTGAGGTATCCCACGGTACTTTTGGTGTGTTGCTGACTCTATGCTGACCTTTAGGGAAGAACATCGTAAATCAGCTGACGGTGTCCCTCGAGGACCTTTACAACGGAGCCACCAAGAAGCTGATCCTCCAGAGGAACGTCATCTGTGACCGATGTGAAGGTGGGTGCCGAGGACCTGACGGGGGCCACAGTCTCACTGCCCCTCCCTGCTTTAAGCTTTCAAATGGTCTGTTACAAAGATAATGGGTACAATCTTTTTCTAAGAATTAGCTACTAGATAACTAACCTAGCTATAATGTATCATCTTGCCTTGCAACTCACCCATAATATTTCAAATATATATTTGGCAAATATATTTTAGAATTTAGAATTTGGTGATCAGTGGTCATTGTTGACACGCCACAGCACACAACAACGAAATTATTCTTATTTGGGATATGTGTGTTGTTTTCTGGTAAATGAATATGAGAACTAAAGAATGTGGTGGTGCCCCTGCGGTCAGGGCGGGGGGGCCGGAAGGGGGCTCTGGAGACGTGTCCGACCTGCTGCGGCTCAGGGCTGCAGGTGCGGCTTCACCAGCTCGGGCTGGGCATCGTGCAGCAGATCTCCACCATCTGCTCCAGCTGCCAGGGCCAGGGCCAGCGCATCAGCCAGAAGGACAAGTGCAAGGCCTGCGGGGCCCGCAAGATCCTGCGGCAGAAGAAGATCCTGGAGGTGCACGTCGACAAAGGTTAGACGGCTGACTCTTCTTACCTGCGCGTCACTACCCAGGAAGCAGTGCGACTTAGTGTGAGGATAAAGCTGCAAACCAGGCTACCTTAAAGTTGTTCATTTTGTGTGTGTGTGTGTGTGTGTGTGTGGAGATGCAGGGAGACTTGTGTTGTTTACGTTTCTGTAAGGAAGATTTCATTAACATGTTGACAATGGATGCCCTATGACCCTGTTGACATCGCAAGCAGAGCAGCTGCATGTGGATGGAAATGCCAGCACCTACAAATGCCGGCTTCAGATGCCCAGGTAATGCTGGACTGTTCGCTTTCCTCCGTCACATAAGCAGGAAAGGCAGGAGGGGAGCCATATTCTCTGTGTGACGAGTTTGTTTTCCGTTGACACTACATCAGTTAGCCTTCGCCAAACCAGAGAGACTAAACTGTCGCTCATGTTGGCTGATGTTAGCCTGTGAATCACCGCATCACAGTTGATAGCATGAAAAGGAGCTTGTGTACAAACACAATGTCTGGAAAAACAGGTTGTAGATTTTTTGAATTCATTTTTTTTGTGATCCTGTCATCTGTGAGTTTTCAGTTTTCTGTCTAGTTGAATATTTACTACTGAACAAGGAATAACATTAAAACAGATGGTCACAACCATTTATGCAGATTAAAAACAGCGATTATTTGTGTTTAGGTTTGGATTTCTTTTCATAAATCAGTGTTTGTGTCATTTTTGAAGTCTTTAGACTTTGGTGTGTATAATTCTGTGCACAAGGTTTCTCTTTCCATTCAGTTTTCTTTTTATATTTTTATAATTGTATGCAGGAGGTTGGTATGTTGGCTGTAACGTACACGCGTTCAACCACTGAATGAACACTTTTGAGGGCATGACTGATTAATTATTGGTGCCCGTTCTAGTTAGTAAATCGGAAATGCATTATCACAGAAATCGCTTGGAGCTGGTTCTTCTTGGAAGTTAGATGCACGTCACACGGTTGGCAGCTGGTGGAAGCCTAGAGAGCGCAGACTCGATCACTCCTGTTGTACAATCATACAGCACGGAGGGGAACACAGTCTGCTACAGTACGGGGGAGTGGCAGCGCCCAGGACCAGCCAGATTGGCCCAGGCCCTGCTGATTTACCACCCATTCCTAACATTGGGGGGGGGGGGTCAGCACATAAATTGATTGGATTAGGTTTAGGATTGGGATTAGGTTTAGCATTAGTGAAATATCACCAAAAAGTTTCTGTAGCTCCTGTAGTTCAGGATCAATATACAGTCACGTTACTGACATCTTCAGAATAGAACCTATATTATGGACTCAAGTATGGATCTTGTGACATGTTAATGCGAATTAAAACTTAATTCTTTCAATTTGCTGGATCTGGGACTGAGGATTACGCCGAAGTCGTTCTGCAAACGTCGTGGCGATCTGTGTTTTTTCCCTCAGATTCTCTGTAGGTTGGGGGCACGTGTTTCGCTGCAGTCGGTAATGGTGAGTATTTAAGTCCCTTCCATGATTCTCCTTTTGCGCTTGGGGTATAGGAATGAAGGACGGTCAGAAGATTGTTTTTCACGGAGAGGGGGATCAGGAGCCAGGCTTGGAACCAGGTGACATCATTATCGTGCTCGATCAGAAGGCCCATCCCGTTTACACAAGGTAAAGAGAGGCAGCGTTTTCAGATTGATATGTGTATCTATGTACAGTATACAACAAAACTGAGTACATCCCTGGCCAGTATCTCAAAGACAGTAAATTACTTCAAATTGTTTCATCTTTTAATTAGTGTAGGATATTTGATCTTATGCATACTTAAAAACAAACATCGTGTCAGTCATCAAAAATAAAGGCGGACACAGAAAATATTAAGAGAGCAAGAGACTCCAACGTCACTGATTAAGGGTGTCCTGATTTTATTGTTGTTGGTTTTTAAACATGCACATTTCTTTAATTGGTCAAGTATTTCTGTTTGTCAAGTTAATTGATTTCATTCTTGTTGGGGTTTGGCTACAAGTAAAATCTATTAAATGCACAGGAATTCTTACTATTTTAGTGATACCGGGCAGTGGTGCACTCATTCTGGTTGTATACTCTGTCTTATGACAGCTGCTTACATTAATGGTTAATCTATATGTTCTTGACAGAGAGGGAGAGAATCTGGTGATGGCTATGGAACTTCAGCTAGTAGAGGCGCTATGTGGCTTCAAGAAGCCGGTTTGTACCTTGGATAACAGAACGCTTCTCCTGACCTCCCATCCCGGTAAGCGTGGTGTCTCTCGCCTGATGTCCTTAACGTCACTTGTTTCCTTTTAAAATTCAGTTTAATCTGTTAGAATGTATATCCATAACACACAGGACTGTGTTCATTTTGTGGAAATTTATGCTCTGTAATATGATTTGTAACATTAAACCAGAATTTCAATGACTGATGTTAATGCAAGTTGAAATAAATGAAAGTTGCCACACTGTTGTACAAAATAAATGAACCGCTGACAATTTTGATCAAATTAATATTTTAAAGCAAAGTAATTTGCATTTGTTTAAATCAAAGTAATCCAATGACTTTTGCCATGGATTTAGTTCCGTGTCTCGGTTGAAAAGCCACCCGGTTTATTGCTGTAATTTGTGCCCGCAGGAGAACTGATCAGACCGGGTGACAGGAAGTGCGTCCTGAACGAGGGAATGCCGCTGCACCGACGGCCGTTTGAGAAGGGCCGCCTCGTGGTCCTCTTCTCGGTACGTGTGCCTCAGCCCGAGGGGTTGGAGTTAGAGCCGCAGCCGCGCGGGTGAGCCGAGCCGAGCCGAGCCGCAGCCGCGCGGGTGAGCCGGGGTGAGCCGAGCCGAAGCCGAAGCCGAAGCCGCGCCGCAGTGAGGACGGAGAGCAGAGTGACAGAAAACTGCTGAAAACTGAAAGGCATAAAGAAAGACTCCTTGTGCTCGTCTTGTCGTTACGACTAAAAAAAAAATGCTTATGTACAGCCGTGAGATGGCAGCAAAGACAAAACCACGAGGCTCGTGGGTAAACGGTGAGACTCGTTTAACAGCCATGTGCGCCCGGTGTTCCAGGTTGTCTTTCCGCCAGAAAACTTCCTCCCGGCCAACAAGCTCAAGGAACTGGAATGTAATCTCCGCGGCAAGGAGCAACCAGATGACACCAAGAACATGGACGACGACCTTTACATCTGCGCCAACCTGGAGGACTGTGTACCACCGAGAACGCGGCAGCGCTTCCGTGACCTTGACGAGGACCTCCATTACGGCGGAGGCGTCCAGTGTCAGACATCATAGAGAGCTTCTGTTCCGACGGCTAGATTCTTTTCGTAAAGACAGTATTAATAAACGCTTATGATACTGACAAATTCAAGCAGCCTTTGAAGGAGAGTCAGCCTTGCCTATTGTGCTGGTATGTAAAGAATGGCAGTATCATCAGATTCTAAAGCCGACTGATTTTCAGCATTGAAATATTAATCTTGTTTTCCAAACCAAGGAAAGAACTGGTGCACTTTTGTTGTATCCAACAGTTTTGTACAGGGAAGACTGTGTCCTGTATTTCCATAGTTATATACAGGAAGTTTAGATTAACTTCGTTGCAGTTTGTGAAACTCAATATTGACGGGCTTTTTCTTTTTAAACTCACCAAACTGGCAACTATTCTAAAACACTTAAGTAGATTGAAATCCCTGTTGTTTCTTCATTCCAATTATTATAGTCAAATATGTGAGAGGTGGTCAAGTTGGAAATGTACTTCATTTGCTAAAGGGTCCTTCCCGTGATTTTATTTAATTTTAATTTTTGAAGAGGAAAACCAACTTTTTTTTCTTCTGTAGAGCTTTTGACATCACCTTACCTTTATTAAAATTATCATTGCTCTGACATATTTAACCACTCCCCAATTAGGCAGCCAAAATTCTCAATGCTACAAGTTTTAAGGTATAAAAAAAAAAACTAGATGTTTCTAAATCTTTAAAGTTTGTTGTACATAACCCACAATAAACAATTTGTGTGGTGATGTGTATTTTTGCTAGCTTGTTTTCCTATCTTCATAACGCTTGCCCTGAGTTTGACTTATTACAGAAATAAGTGGTAATATAATAAAACTGAATAAGGGCTACAGGGGCAAAATCAACTGTTTAGATTATTAAGATTAGTATAGTTTGGGTGTCTTCAAAGTAATTTTAAAAAACGGATATGCCATGGTAGTGAGTTCATGGGAATGACCCTAAGGCAGCTAAATGTAACTTTATATCCTTGTAAAGATGGTGCAGTTGTAAACACATGTGCCATGTAGTGAAAAGGGTTACCGAACGTGGTCTTAGTCTTCAGACTGGGCCAATCAGGAGTTAAGCACTGAATGAATGCAGAGCTTTAACTCCAACTGTGTGAAGCCTTACTTTTATATTTAGTGAAGTCTGGCTTGGTCTTTTCTTTTTGCTGTCAGCGGTCTAGAGGCTGCTAGTAAGTCTGTTATGAAGCAGACCTTGCAGTTCAAGTACATTGTGCGTCAATGACAGATCTGTGTACTCTTGTACAGTTCAATCATTTCAAATATTGGAATATTTTAGCTGTGTGATATTAGCAAGCACTGTGGGTCACATGGTGTGACGTCTGGCTGAGCTGCAGCAGGACCTACTCTTTCCATGCTATTTCTACATTAAGCACAATGATTACTTAAATGTTTCGAGTCATGCAGTTTGTTTTGGATTTGAGGTGTCTCGTAACACCACATACCTTGCACTTTGGGGAAAAAATAAATAAATCAGTCCCTCAAGAGTATATAACACATATGACTAGCTTCATTTTGTAACCAAAATAAGGATTTTTTTTTACCCTTGTGATAGTCTTGGAATGTAGTCCAGATAGTTTAGTTCTGCCGCTGCCACACTGAACAAATCAGCATTCTAACGGTTTCAATATTATTTCACAAAGGTCACTATGTGTGGTTCTTCAGTCAATTCAGCCTGTGCAATTCAAAGGGCTGTAAATCGGAATTCAGTGAACTACATACACAGTCAAACGCTGATTTATACCCTCTGGGTTACACAGGAGACGGCACCTAGCATCTCATTTCTTGTATAATGTTGTACTTCCTGTTTGCTGGGTATCTGTTTGGCAGACTTGTTAAATTTGGTGGCCTGGTCTACGAAGCAGGGTTACTGGCTTATCGGGGTAATTTGTCAGATTTAAGGTAGTCTGGGCAAAATGCAAGTGAATTAATATGAAGTCCATTTAAACTGCGGTACCTTAAATCCGACAGCCAGTAACCCGGGTTCGTAGTCCGGGCCAAGTCAGAATCATCTTCAGTCAAGTGTTGCTGCTTGAGAAATTATACCAGATTAGAGGGTGAATACAGCAAATCACGATTAAAAGAAAACCATTTAATCAAATCGATAAATGAAAATATGTGAGGAAAAAAAAAAACTTTGTTCTGTAAGAAACAGAAAATCAACTAAGAAATTCAGTCCAATAAGAAACAAGCATGACTAACCCTGTACATTTTCCTTTTTAAAAGTCACGACTTAAAAACGCTACAATTTAACTTCAGACCTACCCTCCGCCCCCGCAAATTTTGCCCTGTCCAAAAAAATAATCAAAAAAGTCTTAAGGCTTCCAGAGCTTGAGCAGTCCATCCTCACTGTAGGTGCCGATCAGATTCTGATGCGGGTGGTGGGCGATGCCGATCACGTCCTTCTCGTGGATCTGCGGGTGTGCAAACACAGCAGGATGTGCTACCGAGCGCGTACCATCACAAACAGCCTCCACCGGCGGTGGTGCGACACCTGGGGAACACGCTGTCCCCAAACCAGAGGTGGACACAAACATCATAAATAGGAGACGCACTAAAACGCGTAAATCAATCCGCTGCGTCAGAGCCAGCCACTTTGGTTTGTTTTGCTACTGATGTTAAATCTCTACTAGCAAATATCTTTGAAAAAACATTACTACTAATAGGGAATAATATTTCACTTAGATGGTAATGCAGAGAGTCATTAACCAACTTAAAAACATTAAGCGATCAATTAATACAATAAAGTGATGAGCTCAAAATGGAAATCAATTTTAAAGAGGCTTATTGCTAATCAGGACCCATTAAGGCAAAAACAAAGGCTTACGGTCAGGGTTCTCTCCAGTTTTCCAGTAACTGTACTGAAGCAGTAGAGCACAAAATCCTCTCCCACGCAGTAGATCCACTCTCCCCGGGGTGAGAGCGTGCAGCAGACGAAGTCTCCGCCCTCCCTCTTACCGGAGCTGAAGCTCCTTACGATCTGGAACAGCGTCAAACAAAATCAGGATACCACCACGTCACCGTCACAGCGCCACATCCCCGTCACAGCACCACCATTGACCCTCACCTGGCCCTGCATGTTCATGATGACGACGGTGTTGGACCGGTTGCACACCACAAAGTGCTCGGGGTTCTTGGGCAGAAGGATCACGTTGTTGACCGTGATGTCAACGCCAGCCGCCGTACCCAAGGACTTGAAGGTGTTGCTGCATTCCGTGGTCTTCATGTTCCAGATCTGGGGCGGCAGAACAAGCCTTTAAGTCACACTATTCATGCTTAATCTCAACTGGACATCCAACAGAGCAAAGACGTCCTTTCAGTACAGAATCGGGATTTGTCAGCGATATGGAAGCGCGTCGCGAGGGCAGTACCTTCACCGTGCCGTCAGAGGAGGCACTAACAACGTAATGTCCGTCCAGCGTGAACGTGGCCTCGTTCACGAACGAAGAGTGGCCACGGAACTCCTTCAGGGTCTTTCCCGACTTCAGCCCGTGGATCCTGGGCATTCCGACAGAAGGAGATATCCATCCAAATCAATGTTACGCTTGGAAACGTGTGAAGTACTCAGATCTCTGCAAGACTAGCAGACCCATGATGACTTTCATATTAAAAGCATATTAGGCATATCTACAGATAATATCTTTGTACTGCGGGAGGTTAACATAATCGGAGTCTCTGAATTGCCCCTAGTTTGTGATTGTGTGTGTGGCCAGTGCAAGTATGTGCCTTGTGATTAACTGGCATTCTATCCTCAGGCTGTGCCTGATGTTCCCTGGAATAGGGTCCAGGCGCCCCCTGGTGCTTAGCCCAATGAATAGCAGTTGAAAAATGAAAAGATCAAACTCAAAATACACTGTCCCTGAAGCATTTTTTTGAAAGCTAAGGCACTCAGTCCTGACAAAGACGTCAAGCCCACTATCTTGATTTAGAGGTTCAGGCACTCATCTCACGTCACAGGTGCCTGTCAATGGTCTGCGGTCCACAAGGATTATACCTGATGGTTTGGTCGAAGGAGGCACTGAGAATCTGACCGCTGTCCTTGCAGAAGTTGATGCAGGTGACGCCTTTGCTGTGTGCGCGCTCAAACCTGCGCAGGCACTGTCCACTCTGGATCTTCCATACCTTTTGGAGAGCAGCGAGTGATTGAATAAGACACCTTCATCTGCTATCAGAGACCAATTTATCAGTAGTGAGAGCATGTAAACAAGTTAGGTCAATTGAAAACCATAAAAGCACATGATCAATAACAGTCTTCCAACAGCAAAAAAAAAAACTCAGGGGAACAGCGAACCAAAAAATAAATAAATAAATTTTTACATGTTTGCAGTGAGGGTGAGCAAACCAGTTTCCTATCGCAGGAACAAGATTCCATACATTTGGCCGATAAAGTGATAAGAAACTCGCATATATCAGGAAGCAGTTTATCGTTAAAGACCATACCCTCCTACAACCGTTTGTACTCAAGAATGACCAGCAGCAATAATCAGTCTTGTTCGGTGTGCTGTGCATAGCTCACTGCACGTCGAATTGGCCCTGTTCACACTCGGTGTTACGATGCGTCTCGGGTGATAGGATCACAAGTGGGCAGTGCAAAATACGAGTGTGAACCAAGACGCACTGTGATCCGATCATCCAAACCACTCGCCAAGCTTGGTCTGGGACACACATGACCACATATTTTGTAGTATAAACGGAAAGCGTCTCCAACAAGGATGTTGCAAGATAATACGCTCGAAAGAAGGGGAAGATGCATTGCTTGTTGTTTCTTTCTTAGCCAGCACGCGCTAAACAAATCTGCGGCTTTTCGGGTGAGAGACACCAACATAAAAAAAACGTGTGCAGAGCCATTTGACCTCTAGCGAACGTGACATCGGCGGAAATGAAACCTGAACGCAAGTGGTCGGCTGGACGCTCTCAGAGAGACGTGAGACCCAGGCGTAAACGTCGCACGTCTCAGCTGTCCACCCGAGACGCATTTTTAAAAATCACGCGTAAACCGGCCACTGTGCCACTGTCATGCACTTTCATGTCCCCTCACAAGTTCATATTTTTTTGTATGCATCTCATCGTTTTAATTTTTTCCTCCTTTATTTCATTGGAGGATCATACCGAATTCCACTGTACACCCTGCGATGATAATAAAGGTGTTCCATCCCATCCCATCCCA
>JABFEB020000049.1:6438845-6448926 GCA_019775895.2 Stomatorhinus ivindoensis
ACCTCCTTCCTGTATTTACTGCATAGCCCAGGACACAGAACCTTCTTCCTGTATTTACTGCATAGCCCAGGACACAGAACCTCCTTCCTGTATTTACTGCATAGCCCAGGTCTTTCAAATGCCCTTAGAAACGTCAATTATCCCAGATGACTGGAGGCGTGAGGTGACAGTGCTGGCCATTGAGACACTCTGCCTATCGCTTCGCAGAAATAACAAACCAAAAAGTCATGGAGATGACCTCTGATTCAGTCATTTCACAAGTTACAGGAAAATACAAATGTTCAGAAGATACAGGGAGGCCTTTACTACGTCTTTCATGACCCTGTTTTAAAAGTCATTCAGCTCTTCTGTCTGTATATCTTGACTCCACATCACGTCCCCAGCATCATCTGCCGCACTGGTTACAAATTACAGGTTAGACTAGTAAAATCATTTCAGAGAGTTCATACTGAGCAGATAGCAGCCAATACACCTGTATCACCTAAGCTGATTTCCTCTGATGTTGCTACATAAAACACGGATAAATTTAATTCCTGGGATTTAGCCTTTAGGGAGTTTATCCTGCAACTACCCAGCCCAGTAGAATTTGTCCTTCAAGAATAAATTCTCTAAGCTATGAAATTTTTATATTCAGCACAATCCCACCCTGGGTCTGTCAGAGCTTTACGACAAGTGCGGTTGCGGTCATCAACATTCAGCCCCATCTCAGCTTCCAGCCAGATTCCAACTTCTGTTGCCTATTAACACCATGGCCACAATATCAAGCATTTTATTTGCTCCTAAAATGTAGACACTTGTCAACAACGACCACTATACTACAACCAACCACTTTCTTTGGCTTACAGCGCCCCCTTCGGTTCTTATATCTAAATACACCGGTGAACCTCTGGTTTCAGAAGGTCATCCCAGTTCACTTTCCCATCGGACCATAAAATCCAGATTTCAGTTGTGTCTCCACAGTGTTCCTGATAACTCTACTCTGACATTTAGTTTAAGCTTCCCGGCTATTACAGACAACAGACCGTGCTATTACAGACAACAGACCATAGTATTACAGACAACAGACCGTAGTATTACAGACAACAGACCGTGCTAAGCAGTCAGCCCACATGTACTAAGATTCTCAGCGTTTATGGAAACCATGACAACGACATCATGCCCATCCTCCTGCACTTTACGGACTGCCCACTGCACTCAGGGAACTAAATTCATCCCATTGTAACAAATAAATGCCACTGTACTATCACATAAGGGTGACAAGATAGTCCATGTCGGGGAGGACACTGAGCCAGGACATGATGTGTAAATTACCATTTCAATTAAAAGGACCCGGATTTCACCTAAGCGCTGCGTTCTTGCTGCGTGCTGATTGGTCAATCTCCTATAATCACGCATGGGTCACAAAAGTTAATGTGAAACAGCTGGACGAGTCTTTCAATTAAGGAAATCAGTCAAAGCACAAGATGAGCTGAACGATTTAGCCGAACACAGGAGCCGTTCAGTTTGAAAGTAGTTTGTAAAACCTGAAGAAGCTCAAAGTGTCTCCCTGACATGGATTATCTGGTCACCCTACTTACATACATTTAACTGGAGCGATTAGCTGCCCATCAAAGGATCCAGGTCCCTTCGAGCTCCACTTCTTAAGGATCTGTGAAGCTGCACGGCGTCACTGGCAGCTCCAGCCTACTGGCGTTTCAGCATCCTGCCACACCCCCACGCAGGAAGCCGTATGTAGTCTGGCAGAGTCCCCGCCTCACCCTCTCACTCCAGGGGCTGAAGAACCAGCTGCGGGCGCAGGGCCCC
The DNA here is from genome assembly GCA_019775895.2 of Stomatorhinus ivindoensis. NCBI lineage: Eukaryota > Metazoa > Chordata > Actinopteri > Osteoglossiformes > Mormyridae > Stomatorhinus > Stomatorhinus ivindoensis. Next base: position 6,440,649 of record JABFEB020000049.1, read on the forward strand.
GCGTCGCAGTTCTGCACGTCGTCGGGCCGCAGGTTCATGTTACACTCCTCGTCCACCGCCGCGTCCCCCAGGTTATCCACGCAGCGAACGTCCCGGGTGCGCTGGCCGACGCCGCACGGCACTGAGCACTGGGGGGGGGGGGGGGGGCAGTGAAACAAAACACAGCAAGCAAATGTAATACACGCATGGGGTGTACCAGGGGTATGGAAACACTGGCAGATTCGGGGGGTCCAGCAATTTCCAGGGGCTCTTGAATATGTAAAAATGACAGAATTTCTAGCTATCAGGCTATGAGAAACCTCATGATGGCAGGTGCTTTCAGACAGGTACAGCACACATGTAAACTGGGGACACAGGATTGTGAAACTTCAGCTGGATCCCAATTAACATAAGCTGGTCGGAGGGGGGGACCAGCAGGGACAGACAGCAAGGATGATGTGGGGGGGGGGGGCGGGCGTGCTTATAGTGTCTGAGGTTCCCTGGCGAATACAAACCGAAGTCCACTCAGAGCGGACTTGCCACTCACTGCAGATCTTCAGCTGACAGGAGATGACGGTGTCGGGCTGGTCCAGGTGGCCGCAGTGCCGTGAGGCTACGGAGGCGGCGCTCAGGTTCCCGAGCGGCTCGCGACACAGAACCTGGCGGTGCTGCAGCCCGGGGCCGCACGACTTGCTGCACTCGGACCACTCGCCCACGTCCCAGCTGCCAGTGGGGGGGGGCAGAGATGCGTGTGTCAGAGATGCACATCACAGCTACAACAACATCCTTACGGCTTAGAGAAAACGTCCCCCTGAAGCAACGAAACGACAAAAAACGTTTGTCTAGAAGGAGACACTTGGCTATAACGCCCACTCACAAGGCGGGGCAGGGCTGCAGGTTACACTCTTCCTCCTGGGGCGCGGGATCCTGGGTGCTCTCGCAGAAGTCCGCCGGAACCTGTGTTTGGGCCGGCTGCTGAACACAGCCGAATACGACCCGCCGGCGGCCTGATGGGGTCAAGGGGGAGACAGAGAGATCATGGTGCTTTGAAGGCCCAGCTCGGCCCAGCCAATCAGGAACATCTCAATCCGGTAACATCTCCTTTTTCCCGCTTGCGGTTTTTTTCCCGGCCACAGCGCAGCTGGTGTTATTCTGCTTATTCTTCTGAAAACCTGCCTCATCTCTCCATCGGGGCAACAACTGGGGGTTTACGGCGGCAGCACCGGAGGCCGCAGCTGTTCCGGCGCAGCGCAGCATCTGAGGGAGCATGACCGTCCGCAGGCGGCAGCAGCAGCGCCTCCCGCTGGTCGGGAGGACACATTCCACGTGGTGCAGTATCCCAACAGCAGCCCTAGTGATTCAGTCGTTCCAAATTCATGTGTAAGAGATGAATCAGCTACTAACTAATAGCTATCCTACTAATAACTATGTCAGAGAAAAAGTGGTTTTGGATTTCGGCCCTGGAATTCAGGCTGGATTTTCGGAGACTTAGTAGTTTCCTACTGTGAGTGTCACTGAGCTTTCACCGCGTCTGGCAGACGATTAAATTATACCCATATAAAATGCTTACCCTATTCATATGTTACTGGCTGCATAGCGCCTTGCGGGGCAGCACATTGCAGACTATATAAACTAACTGCTGTCTGACGATGACTGAAGTGTCAGGTGGTACAACCAAATTGTGGTTTAACACCTTACAGGTCACGCATCTGTTCTCAGATCAGCACTAGCAAATACCTGACAAGCCAGAAAAGATATGCTGTTGCTCCTTATCCACTAATACATGAATCATCCTCTATGCCAAGAAACACGACACGATGAGAACCAGAAGTTGGCTCACTTGGTAATACAATGCACAGACTTTACATATAATCTATAAACCTGAAGCATAAAATGGCTCAAAGCTAAAACTTCTTTTTATAAGAAGGGGATTCGCTGGGTGAGACGTGACGCCACTTTTTAAAATGAGGGGTTTCAGTCGACAAGTTTCCGTGGAAACACCCCCCGTCAGCACGAGAGGGTGGCCGTCTGGGTGAAGACTTTGCGGGGGGCGGGAGGGGGGCCTGCGTGGGGGGGCCTGTTTCCGCTGTTACGGCCCAAAGGGGAAGTGACATTAAAAGTATCACAAAACGATGACTGACACTAATGTAGCTGTGACTTTAATGTGGCGGCAGCACTATAGCGTGCGCTGTGGAAACCGGACGCCCAGGGCTCAGGACTGCCTCCACGTCTTTGGGACAGTCTTACCCGACCCGCAGGTGGCGCTGCAAGTCGTGGTCCCGATGGGTCTCCATCCATACGGGGGGAGTGGGTCGGGGTAGAGCCGGCTGCTACTGCCGTCGCCAGTAGGGGAGACGGCTTCTGAGGGAACCCGATTGGGGTGGACTTCTTTCTCGTTGGTGTTGGGAGGAATGAAGCTTTGCTCGTCCACTGGGTTCAAGCCTGGAGGCTCTGATGGGGGAGGAAGAGAGAGTCCAATGACAGACACAGTGATAATGACTTCATGGTTATTTTTATGTATAGTTTCACCAAGAGACATTTAAATTCAAACTTCTTTTGACTGTCTAGTGAGTTCCACAGTGTAAAATGACGGTTGATCACAGATCTGTGACCACCCTACAGGACTGAAGGCCTTTTCTACTGGGAACATGCAAGAACATTCCACTACATATGTATATCAACTGACATTCCACCCCACGGCAGAATTTCTTCAATAGCACTGAAAATGACCTTGTCTATAAGTGGTGAGATGTTCCCACATGGAGGTGTATCCCACAGGAGTCACAAGGCTGGTCTTTGCTCACTGTAGATTTCACATGTGCTTGCATATCTGCCCTGCTAAATACACGTGTTACATACGGCACGAGAAGGGGCAAGGTCACGGAAGCGTGCCGTGTTTCAAGCTGGCCTTTCAGGGAACACAAGCTCCAGTAAAACGTGGGAGGTTAGGGATCTGAATCAAGCACCACCAAGGCTGCGTGCTGATCCACCGAGATGATCACTTCCCGCACTTCATCCATCTGGCTTTTAAATGAAAGTGAATGAAACATGCCTACGAACAAGTTTATCTGGTAATTATGTATAGATTTTCAGAAAATAAAGAAACCATAATTTACTCGTTTGCAAAAGCAAATTTCTGAAAGCGATAACATTTGAATACTTTTTGTTTCCTGTGTATTTTTTAAAAAAAAGATCCATCCATCCATCCATCCATCAGTGCTTGTCCAGTGCAGGATTGTGCCAAACCAGGAGCCTTCTCCCAGAATGCACAGGGCATGCTGACAAACTGACCTGGAATTAATTCGGTATAACAGCTATAATATAAAGCTCCTGTTGGCCAAAAAGGTTTGGCAGATTTCCTGGTTTGAATGAAACACATGAAAGCTAAAAGCTACACACACCGACAGGCAGGTTGTCAGAGTGTGGGACCTCCTGTGCGCCGACGACGTCATCTTCTCTTGGGAGAACATACTCATAGTGAACGCTGGGGTTTGGCTGCTGGTAGATTATCTGGTGTGACAGAACAGAGTGTCAGTTTTAACTTGGTGATACTCATATCTTATACACTCCTACAGTAATTATGTTACTATGAGAAGAGTCACTTGTTATGTACCTTTGGGAACAATGTGACCCCCAGGGTAGGAGTGAGACACACGCACACGTAAACACCAATGACCAAATGAATAAATGCACTCACAAATACATGCAGGTCTTCAGAAATGGGTCCCGGGGCTGAAATCAGCTCTCCCAGTTTGCTGCGTATCTCATTGGGCCGGCGGTACGCCAGCTGGGTCCCGGCAGCGAGGAAGACGCCCGGTCTGTCGATGGCCCACTTCCCGTTAATCACAGAGTCACCCGCGCTGGTGCGTATGGCTGAAGTAAACAGGAAATCAGTGGTATTTTATTAAGGCTCATAAAGCAGGTCCCAGCAAGGACATTATTTATATTTCATGGAGCCAGAGGTTTGCCTCTAAATTAGAAAAGACTGCACTTGCAAACATTTCATATTATATAAATGACAGGTTATTTTTGTTGCGATAATTCCTAATTGAACTAGAAGGCTTTTCATTACTAAGAGGCAAAAGGTATACGGAAGTGAGGAGGACCTGGAGAGCAGGTGAGAAGACGACTTACCCAGGTAGTTCCTGCTTTTGGGGCTCTCCTCCACCTTGATGCGCTGGGCTCCGGCCGGAATCTCCAGGAACTTGTGGTAGCCGACGGAGAGGAAGGAGCGGGAGAACGTGCCGCTGATGAACGTGCAGGACGAGCCGTTACCCGCACACACCCCACAGACGTCCGTTTGGTAGCCCTCACAGCGCTGGTCCTAACGGGAAAAGAGCGAGCGAGGGCGGCAGGTCCCCGGCGTGACGACAGCATTACACTACCACTCAAATTACAGGCAGAAGCTGATTAACATGCCGGTTAAACCTTTAGGTTTGTTATGATTTTAAACACATGCATTTATTGCAGTTTTGGCAAAACACGTTAATTTTTCATTAGCATTTCATTTTTTTTTTGCCTTTCAACAGATTTAGCAAATATACCTGGATGTGGTATCAGGGCTGACAATGAGAAATCAGTTAGAGCAAATGGCCGGGGGGCACATGTGACCCCTCACCCTGACTCCTACCCTCCCACCTGGGACAGGGAGCTAGGGCCGGACCACCCTACAGGGCAGCATCTGGGTAGGGGGCGCTAAAGAGCGAGTGAAAAAAAATCAGAAGAAATACCTATAGTTGCATTCTGTGATATTAGTTATTTACAATAATTTTAATATTTTAGTACGCTTCTTCTTAAACAGAATCATCACTCATACAGACCAGACATACCCTGTTTTTAATACAAATGAATTGGCAACATTTATTTCTAAGCTGGGAAATATACTGTGCTTCATGGTGATAACTGAAGGGCTGTCGTCTATTCAGAACAAAATCGCTGTGCATATAAAATTCCCGTCTCAGCACTTTTGGGTGCTCTTGTTTTTGCTCGGATAATTTGCCCTCCAGTGTGGGAACCAGATGGACTGTGAGGTTCCAGTAAATGCAGACGTATATTTCTTATTTCTCAAATACACACTGCAGCTTTTACAAATGGGTCTGCCTCTTGATTTGAGTTTTCATATAAAATGTAGCTGCATAAAAAAAGAAAATCGGTGAAGTGCATTTGTCTCTATCGATTGACCACTTATCAAGTGCAGGGTCATGAGTGAGTCTGGAGCATTTCTGAAGCAGCATAGACCCAGGACTAGGGGACCCCCCCCCCCCACATGGAAAGTCAGTCTATTGTTAATGACAAAAACAAAAATCACACACTACTGGAACTTTAGTGATATGATTAATCTAACGGCATGTCTTAGGACTGTGGGAAATAATGGAAGCATCTGGAGAACATGTAAACTCATTTACACGTATTATTTATCGTGTGCTTTTGTACAACAAGTGGTGGTTTAATGGTTAGGGAAGCACACTTGTAATTGAAAGATTGTAGGTTCAAATCCCTGACCAGCAAGGCACCACTGAGGTACCCTGAGCAAGGTACCATCCCACCAAGCACTGCCCCCCGGGCGCTGAATTAGCTGCCCCCTGCTGTGTCATAATGTCACATATGGGTTAAATGCAAAAGACACAATTCATTGTTGTGTCATCACTAAACACAATTGAGAAAGCAGGGTCAGCCAGCGTGTGGAGTTCCCTGGGGGGGGGGTAAAGAACCTTGCTTAAGGGCACAACGGTGAACTGACTCTAAATCCCATGGGATTTAAACCAGCAACCTTCTGGTCATAGATAGTCTAAGCCACACACTGCCCCTAAACACCATTCATTTAAGGTGAAGGTGGGATTTGAAACTTAAACACCTCACAAAAAGGAATTTTATCCAGCATCAGCAGCTGCCGCAGTGCAGAGGCAGACTGTCTGCCCCCAATATACCAAGCCCCCCCCCACTTTCCTCTGTGGCTGCAAGACGCTCATCTCTGATAGTAAAAGGAAGCGCCATACCAGTGGGGGGGAAGAAACCGCGGTGACCAGTATATGCCTAACTATTTATTACAAATGCCTCACACAAGCCCGGCTTACCAAAGCAACGGCAGCGAAATTTGAACTTATGACTCACAACCTGCACTTAGCCCCAAGTCTCGGTATGTGCAGAGAAGCACATTTTAATAAAACAAGGAAACAATTGGTTCACTGTTGTCTCTGAGAAGCATTGGGGAAAGCATAACAGCCCAATTCCATTTTCAAAGCGACTGTTATTCATTTACCATCATTTGCTGTGCTTGTGTTCCATTTGGCATTATGGGGGATCCAAGGAAGAATGGCACACTTTGAACATATGAAAAGAAAGGCTTAAACTTTGATATTTATGTTGCCCTTAGGGTCATTTTACGGTTAACCGGCGTGGTGTCCCGGCGGATCGATGCTTCCATTTGCCTGGTCACTAATATATAGGTCGCTCCCCCATTCTCCTCCCTTATAGGAGACCTTCAGTTCGTATTTCGTGTCCTGCTCTAGAACAATTAAGATACTCGTTCAAATAACAAAGGGGGGAGGGGGGAAAATCACAATTTAACGTTATGATCGATTCTCCAAATGAAAACATTCAGATCGAAAGAATCGATACTTCGGTATCGATCCGCACATCCCTACTACAACCTGACTGGCAGCGTTTCAGTCCCCGGGCGCCCGAAGCATCGAGAAGCCGCCTCTCCGGCGCTTCAGAACAGCTCTCCGCTAATCCCTTCCTTTGCTGCATGCTGTCTTTTATTCCAGCCTGGAGCTTAATTAATTGGCTCTGATTATGGAAGAGATTGAATAAAATACACAATTTAAATCGAGTTCAGAGTAACCCGGGAAATACTGCTTTATAATCTGTGAAACTGTGTCAAACTGAGTGCGTTTCAGGAAAAGTAATAGTGGAAAAAGTGTCAAAGAAACATATAGAGGGGGAAGAGTTGAATTTGATTCGAATTGCGGTTTGTTAAATCAGCAGTTCGGTCACAGATAATTAACCGTTTGGCTGGGGAAAAAAACCATCGTACGGGACGCGGAAGATGCCGGAATTAAGCGCAGAAAAACGCCCAATAAGAAACCCGAAGTACAAGCTGACTTTCACAAAGGGTTTGCTACACATCACGCGTCACACACAATGCAAACGTAAAAATGTGCACATATAGTAAGTGTATCCCCGTGCAGGGCGCGCGCGCCCCATTTACACTCCGCGCTCATAAAAGCCTGATCCCTCAGAATGCCGTGTAGAGAAGATTCCCTGCGCAAAATTCACCTTATATTTCAGCTAAGCCCCCTTAAATCCCTGCAGCTCACCGAAGGATCACCAGGCTGCTCTGCGGCCCCTACATCACTCCTCATTCTCCGCAGCTGTATTAACGGGCTTTAGAACGGTAACAGCAATTTCCCTTAATAAACAGAAACATGGTGGGTTTTTCTTCACCTCTTCCTTGCGTTCCTCTTGCTTGCTGTGCATTATTAGCCTTAAAAGCTCACCATGAAATTCAAAGCCGGAATCATTTACTATGGGAAAAAGAGCATGCTCACAGAACATCCCAGAAGAAACTTGCAAATGCTCAGTGACTAAGCTATAACCTCAGGTCTTAACACCCGTCTCCAATTTACAGAGATACTAGGTGTAGTGACCGATGCCCGCTCCCGCCTTTTGATGAACCACCAAAAATAAGCCCTTTATCTATCTAACCATGCAGTTCAAACACTCTAACCCAAGCCTATAAGAACAGAAGAACTTCGATGAAATTACTTTCGAATCTAACCAATCCTGTAATCATTTTTTCTCCGTTCCTGGCTGGAAGACCTTCAGAAGACGACGACATTGAGCGAGAATGCCCCGTCCCATTCCCTGAGGATAACACAGGCTGTCACCTGTGGCCGCTTGCGTACGACAGCGGTGACCCCCGCGTACTCAGAGCCTACCTTGCTGGGGGGGCTTAGTCCTTGGGGCTTGTGCGGCAGGGCTGAAGGGGTCAGGCTGGACACGCTGAGAAGCAGGACCAGCCGAAGGGGCCACGGTTGCTGGGGGGCCATCCAGGGGAGCAGAGAAGAGCGTCCTGCCATCTGTCCTTCTGCAGAAGAACAGCCCTCCACTCAGGTCTGCAGATGTTTTCATCCAGCAATGTTGGAAGCTTTTCTGTAGTGCCCCGCCTCCCTGCTTATTCATGAGTCTGATAACCACCTCCCACCCCCCCCCCCCATGCACCCCCATTCCTACAGCCCTGACCTGGGTCTTGCACAGATCCTCTCTGCTCCGTCCCACACCTACATGTACACAATGG
>JABFEB020000049.1:6467595-6491605 GCA_019775895.2 Stomatorhinus ivindoensis
GTTGTATAGGGAGGAAGTAGCAACACACCAGCCCAGGACCCTCAAACAATGAACAGCTAGCGACACGTCCTGCCTTACTCTCATTCATTTCTGTGCCACTGCATGCGACCCGCCACACCTCCCAAAGGAGGAGATCTTCCCACTTACCGTGAGGTGGTACTGTCTCCAGATCTCTGGGCATTCCTAAGGAAAGTCGAAAGACAGAAAAGAGACCAAAATCAACAATACTGCCCAAGGTGATGGAAGGAAGCATCTATGATTAGAAATGGCTCTCTAATAAAGAAAGGCGAGGGGAGGATTTTACCATCTGCAGACAGACACTACTGCAATGAACATTCATGTGCAGAGGCATTAAAACTGCAAGGTGCACCCCAGAATTAGAGGTGGGGGGGTGGGTAAGCACAGGTGAGGGAGAAAAAGAAAACGGTGTCGGGGATTTAAGGTAGGGGTTAACCAATTGCAACTTTTCAAAATATTAAGAATGTGAACATACTATATGCCTGTACACATTATATGATGCAAATTAGACTAATTAAAATAACTAAATTGTGAGGTCAGTTTTTGTGCTTGTTCGGGGATTAGCACATATCAGTTCTGGGGGGGAGGCTGTCAAAAAATTTGAATACCACAGATCTATATCATCACCATTCTATCTAATCAAAACAAAGATTACTTTTGCAAAAAGCATAAAGTGAAGGAATCCCAATAAACAACAGCAATGTCACTGGAGTCTTTACTCTCCCCCATCATTAGCGCTCCTAATAAAGGTAGTGATAATGTCAAGCAGACATTTGCTCCAAAATCTGCCCCCACAGGTTATATATCTACATGTCAGGCCTTAGTGAAGTTTGCTGTTTTGGCAGAATTAACGCAAATCCAGATACAACTCAAAAACCGATCTCCCTGACTTGGTCCATGAAAGTTTTGCATGTGGCGAAAAAGCAAGAAAAAAAACTTCAATAAACAAAATAATCCATGCAGAAAATAATGCACAGTCAACACATCAAACAAAAACAAAACTTGTAAGAAGTATATGTGTGGGAAAAGCTTACAAATACGCTCCATATTTCACAGATAATATTTGCATGCAAAGGGAGCAGTTGAATATTGATGCTCGGTTTAATTTCAATAGCACAGGTCTCGTGTTCGTTTTAAGCGCCCCTTAATTAACCCCCTGCATTTTTTGTTTTACCGTGTGCATAACTTCACCATTATTTAAATTTTCATTTTATGTTATTGCTAAACCCAAGATTAATACAGTAAAATGCATCTACAGCTGCGCAGCTACAAGAAAAACTTTGCAATGCCACAAAAAGCACTATGTTATTTTCTTAAAACATCTTCCCAGATTTGATTAAATATATAAAGCGCTTATCTGTATTTTAGCTTTGTTTACGGTCATAAACATCAGCAGTAATGCACATTTAGTTAGCCATTCTGCTAGCCAAACAAATGACATTAATGAGAAGTGTTAAGGGGCAGTGAGACCGTCACAGTACATCCCTGCCAGGGCAGAGCGGACGGAGGCAGATAGGAAAGAGGCAGCGGGGTCTCTCCCACAGCAAGGCAGTGTCAGGGCTAAACACACTTTTGGTCTGCGGCTGCTGGGAGTACAATGCAGCTGCTGGATTAAGCAGGCTAATTCTGCAGAGGGAGGGGGGAGGGCTGGGAAGAGGAAAGATTCAGCTGTGGAGGAGGGAAGGGGGCTGAGGCAGGTTGATGGGACGCGCACAAAACGCAGGCCGAGAGAGGACAGAAAGACAAGGCGGCAGGACCCCACCGGCACCGAAATCTGCCCGATGTCAAAGACGGAACATTTGGAGAGCGGCCCATGGTGGAATGTGGACTGAATCGCTCACGCCCCACCCCCAACACACCCACATCCATGGCATGGAGGGGGACAGAAGACAGACAGAGGCAGAGAGCACATCACACACAGAGCTGGAGAAAATGACAGAGGAGACAGCTACAGAAAAGCCTCATGCGGGACGGAGACTGTACAAGACTAGATACGAGTGTGGAGAGAGACAGAGAGACAGTACATGCGTACATGAAAGTGAGGAGAGAGACTGTGCGCATGTACATACATGTGAGGAGTAAGGGAGGGGAGATATTCTACATATGCACACGTGAGGGAGAGAAGATGGGGGAGAGAGCAGCGTGAATCTTGATATTTGTGGCAGACACAGTTTCCCGTGTACTGAGCTAGTTTCCACACAGGCCTTAGAAGAGGCTAGTTAGCGAGAGATGGATTCTCAGCTTGAATAATAAAATGGCACAAAGCCATTATAGTGACATCAGAGAGTGAGGCAAACACCAAACAAGCCCTATAATTGTCATTGACAGTCATCAAAACCACCCTCTGGCGAATCATGCACTCATTTGTTTGGAAAACCTCAGGTGCAGCAGGGACATAACTAGGCAGTAAATTGACAGGTGGGCCGCCGCAGCCAATCAGACGCTGAGGGTACTCACGTCGTGGAAATGGCCGGGCATCGTACAGCGGTAGCACTGCTTGGTCCAGGAGGCGCGCTCCACGCAGTCTTCGTAGCCGTGACCAGGCCGGCCGCAGTTGGCACAGTGTCGATGCGGACAGTTATGCTGGATGTGGCCCTGATTGCCGCACAGCAAGCAGGATGCGAGCTGTAACAGAGGAGAAAGGGATGCTGGCTCAGGAAAGGCTGCCCGACTGCCTGCCCATCGTCCCGCCCGACTGCCTGCCTGCCTGCCCATCCGCCCGCCCGACTGCCTGCCCGCCCGCCCATCCACCCGCCCGCCTGCCCATCCGCCCGCCCGCCTGCCTGCCTGCCCATCCGCCCGCCCGCCCGCCTGCCCGCATGCCCATCCGCCCGACTGCCTGCCTGCCCATCCGCCTGCCCGCCCGTCCGCCTGACTGCCCGCCCGACCGCCCGCCCGTAGCTCCGTCACCCTTTCCTCACCTCCCGGCTGGTCTCACCTTGGGCTGGGGACAGTTTTTTGACAGGTGTCCCAACTTGTTGCAGCTGCGGCAGGTAACAGTTTTGTCAGTATAATAGCGGTTGGTGCTGTATCGTGCCCCTGGCCTCCGGTTACTGATCTGAGCCTTGATGATGGGGGAAGGGGGACAGGAAGTGACCTCAGCACAGAGATACACAGAGTTCAAGGAGCTTTTCAACCTTCTTATATGTAGATTTATAGTAGCAAATGCAGACCCTTTACAAGTAAATATTACCATCATGTCTTTCTTTGAAATGGTCCAGATCTGGTTGGTATCGTCGCCATCCTCTGTAAAGGACGGAAACAACACGGTGATCACAGACTGCTTCAGAAATGTAACAAAACATGCCCAGATATCGGCACCGGTCAACTCGCAGACCGCAGTTCACGAGGAGCAAGACGACCACCATCACTTTCACTCATCAATCAATCATGAAGAGCAAAAATGAAGGAACCACAAAGAAAATCAGTCAGTCTGGATGGATGGACTTTAATGGTGCTGGGGGAAATTTGTTTGCTTACAGCAGCAAAGAACAAAGTTCACAGTTACAAACACAAAAGAAAATGTATGAAAATTTGTACTTAAATTTCTTTCATCAAAACCCTGAACTGTGTGATTAGGGTGGAATGATATATTAGCAGTCCTTCACCCTGTGAAAAACACTGGGTGATGTGTCCCACAGGAAGAATGAGTCACCGCTGGGGGTTTATTTGTACTCTCCAGAGACAGCGCACTGCTGGTGAGGAGGACACAGCTGCAGGAACGTAACTGATGACAATGTGGTCACCCGATAGACAGACGCGCTCAGTGTGGCACTCGGCAACAGCAATGCCCAGTTCTGCAGCCAGTACAGCCACTCCTCCTTCCCACAAGCGACACCGTGATTAACCTGAAGGTTAACAGCTCTGTTGACAGTCAAACAGATTAACCCAGGAGTAGTTTAACTTTCAGCGACCTTTGGTGCCTCAGCGTGTCGCTACCAAGGAAGGGGAGGCGACCCAACCGGGTGCCAATAGACGTGTGTGGCGATTTATACGCTGCTTGAAGCACACCATAAATGCCAGACTGTGTCCCATGACGCAGGCTGGGGGGGCGGCGATGGTTCTTGCAATGCCACAAATGATTACAGCAAGATCCAAATTTGCTGAGGTCACAAACCCATTACTGACACTGGTTCAAACCCCGTCACAGTGCTAGGGTCGTGGTGGCGGCAGCGAGAAGGGAGGCAGGGCCCTGATTCGGATAGACCGCAGCAGGACCAGGTCACAGGAAAGACCCTGGCTTCACAGGATTAGAGGCCAGACTCAGGCAATGTGTGGAGGAGCTGCCCAGGCTGGGCCCATATGTCCTACAAAGGCCATTCAGGGTCCGCCTCTGTGCACCCAATCCAGAGAGCCTCGCTACAAAGGATAGGAAACTTTCATTTAATCAGCTCTTCCCCACAAAAGAAAGGGGGGAGGAGGGAAAGGGGGAATTGCAAGAGAGGATGGACTCTGTCACGGACCAGGAGGCAAGATCATGGGAATTCCAGGGCAGAAAGGGGGACAAAATTTTACAGCAAGGCACAGATGAGGCCATTTCAAATTAAATAAATAAAAAGCAGATTTTAGTAAACAACTTGGGATTTTTAAGTGAAAGCTGCCCTTTACTCTCCCTCTCTACCAAATGCCACTTTGCCACCCCGGCTGCAGTCCCCTTTGCTGCAGACAGGAGGCACTGTAGATCCCTGTCCACTAGCCGTTGGCAAGGGCGCAGAATTCTGTGCACAACCTCTTGTCGACGGGCCCAAAAATGCACGACGCCCAATGCGCCTGCTATCCTGAAGCGTGGAGAGCGAGGAAAGCAGAGGGATGGTGACAGATGCTACCTGTCTCCGAGGGACACTAATTAATAGGACGTGAAAAAGAGCAAAACAACGAGTCGCGGTGGAGTGGGGGCACCCGGTGGATCCCAGTTGACAGGCAGCAAACGGGGGATGATTTCCGGGAGGCTGCTGCCCCCATCCTGAGCGGGAACAGCCCGGCACTGCACGACTGACTAATTAACCATAAACACCAGCTCTCCGGAGAATGACGGCGAGACAGGAGGAAGAAGACCTCAAATGCAGCCAGACTGAATCAAAAAGGCGACAATGTTAGAAAAGCGGTAGCATCAGTCAGAGGGAAGCAGAGGAGAGGTAGGAAGAGGGAATGTGTCAGAGCACGCTGACAGGTTATGTACACTGCTACCATGTCCAGAACATTCTTGTGGGCAGCCAACACACACACACACACACACACACGAAGCAAAAAATCCACAACAACACACACAGAAACAGGCGCACACACACATACACACGCCCACCCAGCTTTCTGGAGCCCCCCCCCCCCCAGCTGTCTCCCCTAACAACCCCCCTCAAGTGTAACCATGCAGCCGCATAATGCCCCAGCCAGATGACTTCACCGGGGTGGGGTAGCGTGGAGGGAGTCTGCATCTGTGCACGAAAATGCTTCAAAGGTCGTCCACCCCCCACCCCACACGCTCCTCCCCACTGACCCCGATTAGACGCCACGCTCACTCCCCCTTTGTGCAGCCCTGTACACTTCTCCCATTAAGGCAACGCCCCCTACAAAGAAAGCGGAAGGGGGACCCGGCTGCCCTGAGGATAGGCCATGTTTGATACAGCGGCGACACGGCGGGATTAGCTGGCCTGTGGATCACAATGGGATCCCGGGAGGTCAGTGCTGGGGGGGGTGGGGTGCTGTACGCTCGTGTTTGCGTGTGTGTGTGCGTGTGTGTGTGTGGGGGGGCTTGTCACATAATCTGCCAGGATGCTAGAATAGGAAGGGCAGAGAGGGGAATGTTTAAGACTCATAATCAAAATATCATTGGATCAAATAACGTCCTTTTCAGGGAAGTCCCTAGCCTGGACAGTCTCTGAATGTAAGCGGCTTTGGATGAAAGTGTCACCTAAGCAACCAAAGAGGTACCTATGCCACGCTGGGACTCAGGCAGCTGTGCTATTATGAGGAAAGAATAAAAGTGGCAGAATAAAACACACCACCACGAACGTTCGGGTCAGACCATTTCCAATACTTACCGCTCGATTAGGCATTTGCTTTAGAGTACTGCCCCCTACTGGAAGGGGAGCGAGATGTGGAGGACATTGGAAAAAGGTACCTATCACATAGTCCCAAAATACAAATAGCATAAGAGCCAGTTTGCCCCACAGAAAGGGAGGATGGCCCTGATAGAGGCCACTAAAAACAAAGACGGGCAGAGGGACAGAGTAGAGAGTGTGCTACAATGCCTGGACACAATAGGCTGAGAAACAGGACTGCAGGCTGCTCCACCAAGAAGATGGGCCCACCTTCCAGAGGGTTTTCAGCAAAACAGCATTAATTCCCGCCCACACACACAAACACACACACACACCAACTGCAGCTCAGGATATACACCTCCCTACACTCTTCAGAAATGGCCTGAACTTACCATACAGCCTAGAATCCGCAAAGTGGAACTACAAAGCTTGCTGGAGATGAAACCATCACACTAAAACAATGGCCCCCCTCACAATCCCAGTGCTCCGCAGATGTTTTGCATGTAAATGTGGGAGGGAAGGTACTGATTAAACTGCAGATGTGGGTCTGGGCTGGAGCAAGGAGGGGGCCAGCATTTGCCGGAGGGTTACAGGGTGCCAAACCGTGTTGCAATATGGTCCAATTTTGTGCCCTGTGGGGGTGGGGGCTTGAGACATAAAACCCCATTTGAAGGATGGTCTGCATAGAGGAGGAGCACTGTGAGGACGGACTGTGGCCATCCCACTTCCAGTCCTCTTGGCCTGCCCATGAAGGCATGCGGATGGCAGGCAACGTTCTGGATTCTTCCAAATACTATTTATGGGCCATAGAACCTGTATCCTGGCCAATGCTGTCTTCCATCCAGTTTCCAAGGAGGGGTTACAGTGACATCTCCGCTGAGGCAATGGGTTCTCAGCACCCGGCTCCTCCGCCCTTCATAGATGTGGGGCATTAGGCCAAAAATGCCCGTCAACCCACAGAGGGCAATTAACACCCAGCGGGACATGGCCCGGTGGCCACATGGCAACGGTGCACTCCAATCGGCATGCGCGTGGCAGACACACGGGGGGGGGGGGGGCCTCTCACAGAACCAATTGGCTCTGCACGGGAACAACATCCTAGCGCTGCCTGTTTAACGGCCCTAGGCCCTCTGAGCTGCAGCCTGGTGATAATGAAGTATCCAGATTCCGCCACACCCCAACCCATCCTCCTGTTGCCACTCTGCTCAGCCAACATATGGCGCCCCTGCAACTGGATGTGTGACTCCTAAGAGTCCAGGCGGCGAGTGGCTCATTGGGCTATCACAGGGAAAACTGGGCACAAGGCAAGGGACACCATGGTGTCCAATGCAGGATACACACTGTCTTAACCCACAAGATGACGACTAGTAAATGGTAAATCTATTCGGCGGTCAAGACATTTTGAGCTCGTCACTGGCTCCCAAAGGATCTGCTCACGCACATAAATTGCCTAAATTATCTAGTATAATCCCTCACCATTTTCACAATGATCTACTGCGTATCACACTAATATTTTAACTGCACACAAATATGTACAAAAGAAACAGGTAGCAGAACAATCCAGCCAAAAACAAACTGCCGTATGAAATCCTGCCTCACCTCTAGTGTTTCTTGCCAACACATCTCATTCTGTTTGCCACACGACCCGCGCTCCTCCAGAAGGCATTTTCAATTTCTAACATTAAATGATTTCCTTTCTCGGGCTACTTCTGTTGTATACTTTTGGAAGGGGGTGGGGGAGGTGGGGGACCCGGGGGCGTCGGCGGCATGTCCGTGTCGATTTCGTGAGCTGTTTGGCTGATTTGCTGGAATATAACAGTTGATTCAAATTCTTGTCAGGACCAGATTGCCCACAGATCCGAGCAGAAAACAATCAGAGCCCGGAAGACTGCCTGTCTGGGATACACTGCTGACCTGTTAGACTGCCTCGTGACAGGGACAAACCAGGGCAGTTCATGCACCTGTGGACAGTCTGGGGATACCCACAGCCAGGTTAGGTCCACACCCCCGGCCGTCTAATATGCAAGTCTAATACATAATACGAGCTAGCAAAACAAGACACAACGTAAAAAACCTTCCAGTCAAGCTTTGCGCATTTACATGCATCTGGTTGAAAAAGTAATACATCTAGAAATAAGCTCATAACTAGCAGTACAAAAGTGACTAACTATATACATTATAAGTCAGTGTAATAGTTCTACATTAATTGCCATTATCATATTAACATTTTAGCTTAAATCTCACGTGTACCATTATTGTTACAAATTCTAGATATCTAAATGATGATGATAATAGTACCTTGCCCTGTGATGTCTGTCGCGTCAAACTGCATGTTCTTAGAATGTCATATCTTGCCTGTGTTATCTGCCATGTCTTACTTGTCCATCTGTGTAACATTATGTCATAATGGGGGATGGGTGAGCATGGGCGGGCTGGTTTGGAGTGGCTTCACTTGATTTATTGATCTGTTATTCAGCTAATTAGAAACAAACTTGTCCTCTGAAGAGGGTGAGTGGTGGTTGGGTATTTAAAAAAGAAAAAACTACATTTGGTAACGTGTTATTGGACAGTATTGTTTGCACAATACAGCTTTTTTTGCACATCTGTATTATCATTTCTGTTTTTATATTTTGATTACTAATTTATGTTTATATTTTCTAATTGGCTTAAGTATACTAATGACTCTGTTTGTCCCTTTGCATTTTCTGCTGTGATGCCCATAATTCCCTCCAGAGACTGACCGACTTACTGATTGTTTGAGCATGTGAGTATTTATGATTCTATTTATATAAAATTCATAAGTGCATTAAATCTGACCTTTATATGACTCTCCGATACAGCCTGGCCAGATGTTCCGGTCAGTGCTGAAATGTCCCAGGGCAAAGGACAAACTGGTAACAAAAAGACACCTATAGGCTTAAACAGAAACTTTTCTGGATTCCCCCTTTCTGAAATAATGGATACACGCCCTACCAATCGCATAAATTTTAAATATTTTTTTTAATGGCAACATCCCTCCGCTCGGCAAGCTACAGGGCAGGCGGATGCTCCCGAAACGAAAAGTGTGTCACGTGCCACAATGGCGTTTATCAGCGAGAGGGGGAAAGGCCTAGAGGGAGCCACAGTGGGAATGAAGCCGAGCTGGAAAATTGGAAACACAATAATCCCGCCATTCGGTACCAGGCACACGGCCCGCCAGCAGGGTAATTAAATAACACCACTTTTAAGTTTTAATTTTGATTTCCCACTGAATTCCCACGTTACCTATTCGTGACAGAGAGTTAATACACACTAGAAATGAAACAGGTGGTAAAGCTGGACAGGGTTTCGATAAGGGACTCATCACCCCCGAGCCACATGATGGTCACTGAAGAGTGAGCACCTCACATGAGTTAGAGGCGATGAAACGGGGGGGGGGCAGCTTCCTAGTTTAAAATATATGATGTTGCTTTTCATTTCTTGAATGAGACACTGCAACTGGATCTTAGGTGTAACTTTGGCTAATCATAAACCTGATTTCACTACCTCAAAGTAAAATACATAAATAGCAAAATGAGAAACTGATAAAAACATATTGACCAACAGCTTCCTGAAATCTAAAAGTCATCCAAATTCATTTAAAAAATAAAATAAAATCAAAATACTCCAGAGAAAGAATCTAATGGGTTTAAACACAATGCCAACAAACCATGAAATTTCTCAGACCCCTGAAACAATTTAGCAAATTTCTCTCTTTAAGGATGCCGATGTGTGTGCTTGGAATGATATAAAATCCTTGCAGAATGAGACAATTATTGGGCAGAAATGAAAAAATGCATTAAGAAATAGATATTTGGTTTAAGATCTAGAGTTATGTAAAAAAAAAATCTAAATATATTAAAGGAAATGCTAGTCATTCATTTGAAAGGAGCATATCAGAGAGCTCGGATTTTTTTAATGCATGTTTTATTGACTTCTTCCATATTCTATACATCGCATCTTTTTCTGACAGGCAACAGAAAGCAACTGTAAAATGGCTTCCTTCCAAGGTAAAATTGTGAATTTTGTTTTTAAAAATACATCTGTGAATTAATAGCACCTGCCCCCTCCTTGGCTCCTGCCCCAAAAAGCCGTTCACTGTTTCCATCCTCTTCATTTTTGAATGGATCTAGTCCTATTTGACACACTATACCAGTACTTTCTCCACCAGTATGAACAAAAGCATAACATAACGGATACCAAGGGGAGCCTGTGATAATGTAGCCAGAAAACACAGCAGTGACCAAAAAGCCCACATCTCCGATCACTTACATGCCTGACCTCGCTTTAGTGTGCTAATAAACATCAGTGTCATTTTAGCTGATAATAACATTACAACATGAGGGGTTAAGCTAATCGGCTAACGTGCTATAACAAAGGGCAGTTCTTTCTCAGAGAGCACAACATCAATTAAGTGGCAGTACCTCCAAGTGGCCCTTACTACTCATTGTTTGATTTAAAATTTTGGTAATTTAACACAAAAAGAAGCTTTTATGTCCGCTTAAAAAACTAATTTAAAAATAACCGTATGCCATAAACATTCTTCCATATTAATTTTCTTCATACCTAAATTCTAATAATTATTCAGTTTTGTAGTTATTGAACAACAACTTAAAATATTCCAATATTTTTATATTTCTAATATTACTAACAAATTTTTCTCTACAGCTATTCAAACGAACAAAGTTAAAAGCCTCATAATTAAGACCCTTGCGAAAACCACTACATTTTCATTAATTCTTTAAGTTGTGGGAATATTTCTATCAAGTTCAAGCATCTTTCAGCATCTATTAAAATCACATGATGGCGAAACTTCACTTGAATTATTCATCACATAATCATATCTTTAAGAACAAAAGTACTGGCCTGACCTTCATATTTTAAAAAGAAGTTTAACAGCAAACCCCACAACTCCCTCCTTCCTGCATCGAAAAATCCCATCACAGGACTCAGCCTGCAAATTGATTCTAGGCTAACACAGACAAGACATTTTAATATACCTTTGAGCCAGCTTAAGGCTGCTTAATGCTGATTATTATAAGACTTTTCTACGGTGACGCTTAATGAAAAAATCTATTACGGATCTCGTAATTCATCTTCGCCATTTCATTTCTTCATTTTTCCATCTCAAAAATGTATTCACATCACGGCCCACAGGTGTTTTGGAAAAGTGGAAAAAGAAAGACTACGGATTAGCTCTAATCTGAATAAATACCAGGAGATCTGCCTCAGAGGTCTTGTCATGCTTATTGCTTTGGAAACAACTTCCATTTCCTCTCAGTTGGTTGTAAATGGGCAGGCCAAGCAAAACTCCCTGGCATCACTTAAACCGAGTACTAATTGATTACTGGAAGAGCGTCTAGTACCATTCTCGAAACACTGAAGTCAAAGATGGGCGCTTCTCACCAGACATGTGTCTGCTGCTTTGAATATGTCGGATTTACACCCTGCAAGCACCACTCTGATCAGTCAGGCCTGAGACTGACTGTGGGCCGCCATAAGGAAATCCTAGGCTCCCAGTAACTCTGACGTCTTCTCATCAAGCAGGGACTTAATCACAGAGAAAAAAAAGCTTTCCAATGAATAAGCAAAGGAAAAATAAAGGAAATCACTAAATTAAAAGAATTACACTGGTGATTTTAGTTGAGGGAGCCCAGTTTTTCATTGCATTATCACTGATTGTGAAGTTGGCTCATTACTAACAGCTGCTGATTTATGTGGCTAAAGTGAGGAACTGCAGAACCATAGCACCCACGTAAGTAATATTTTCAATCAGCCAAACTGTTAACTTCATTTCCCATTACCATATAAAACACATCCACCCATCCATCTAGGTCAGAGCTGTCGGAGGGCCGAGAGCCAGGAAAGACAGGGCCCGTTGTAGACCGACACCCTGAATGGTGCGCTCACAACATTAAGATAGACAGACCACTTAGCCTATCCGCATGTCTTTGGACAGAGGGAGCAAAGTCAAGTACCAGGGGAAACCGGACTCCATTTACAGTACATTTACAATACAATCGATGTCGATTCAATTTCTTAAATATTTACTTCTGAAGCATCTTACAATAAATTTTAACTGTACATACCAAAGGAAAATAGCAAAATAGACCACAATAAAGCACATTAGTTCTCTCTAAATTACATCAGTT
Source organism: Stomatorhinus ivindoensis (assembly GCA_019775895.2). Taxonomy (NCBI): domain Eukaryota; kingdom Metazoa; phylum Chordata; class Actinopteri; order Osteoglossiformes; family Mormyridae; genus Stomatorhinus; species Stomatorhinus ivindoensis. Next base: position 6,479,822 of record JABFEB020000049.1, read on the forward strand.
CTCTCGCTCCGCTCGTATCGTCACGCCCGCAGTTAAACAGTCCAGCGTACAAGGCACACAAAGCGTTTAACCAGGAAGGTTTTTACAAATGAAATAGCGCACAACTTGTCTAAATAACCGAATAGAATGTCAATGGGCGTAAGGCTAGTTAAGGATATTGGGAGTCATTAGACGTCGAACTTACACAGCGGCGGCACAAACACGCTTCAGACGCCGCATCTGCATGACGCACCTGCTCGCCGACGGGGAAGAGAGTGACTCACTGTCGGTATTTTAATAAGTTCTCGTTTACATCCTAATAATTATTTGATGAGTGCTTCTGCCCCCCCCAGCTCTGATGAGGGCCTCAAGTTAGCGGAGCTGGGGGTCCGAAAATAAAAAAATTAAAAAGACCGTTTGCCAACGGCGCGAGGGGAGCTCGTGCGCGGCGGATGTTCAAATTGCCGCCTAATAAACGGCCGGACTAGAAGGGGAAGAAGGCGCACTATATCACCGACTAATACATCGATAACATATTCGTCAGGGTTCCCCGTAATTAACATCCCGTGTTAGCCACCTAGGTCCGTCCGGAGCACCCCCCCAACCCCAACGCGGAACTTCATTTACAATAATACCGGACGGAGAGGGAGCGAGGGAAACGGCGAGGGGCCCCCCGCTCGGCAAGCTTCGCTTTTCCCTGTGGGATGCGGGGCACAAGGAGTCCGAGTGCGGAGGAGACAGGAGCGAAGGGGGCAAAAGGTGGGTAAATTAACGGCACGCCGACAATAACCGGGGCGGTGAAGTGACAGGACTGCGCCTCTGCTCCTCATACCAAAATGGGGGATATGGGTGACGGCGTTATATAAGGACGTAAAATAGCATCTCTTATATTACAAGTCACTTAAACAACGTTTACCTCAATGGAAGCAGGTGAAATATTCTTTCGAGTTTGGTATAAAACTTCAGTCTGTGTGCCCCCCCATTAGCAGGAGCGAATTCGGGGGTGGATTACCGACAAAACCGGGAGGCCAAGCAAGACAGGGCGCATTAACACGTGACATGGAGCCGTTCCGTAAAATTAAAATACATCGGCGAGAATAAAACAAACGTTATAACGCAACGCTATTTTCAGAAAAATAAACCAGCAGGGGCTCCCATTACAGCGTGAGTCGTTAAAATACACAAATAGACCCCCCTAACTTACTCACTTGCATCTATAATAGCGTTGTACGTTCAGCAATAATTCACTTAAGTGTCTATTCTAAAGTAATGTAGCTGTATCCATGAAGCAATTCATAGTTGTGCATAGTAATATGCATAGTGTGTAATCTGTTTTCTGTGTACTTTCTCTGTAAGGCGTCTGAGTTCTTGTAAAAGCGCTATATAAATAAAATCTATTATTATTATTATTTATTCTGATTTGCTGATTTTCCACCTGTCATTCCATATTTGTTTAAGAAAGTGCTTACTTTGATATCCAATTTGATGTCTAATTATATTTAAATATATAAGAAAATGCCAGGGTCAATATTTTATTGTTCATACAAAACCGATGACCACCTTTGTTATACTTCGGCATTGCAAAAATAAGATAAACATGCTTTTAAACTGTAGTGTCAAAGCACCAATGGAGATGCACTATATTACTTCATTCAGTCGAAAAGCTAACATCTTGAGGGCCTTGCTACACCATACCGCTGAGCAGCCCCCACATAAAAATGAACCACTTCTGATGCAACACCAAGAACAAAGCAGGGTACAGCATGAATTCAGGTGTAGCAGGAAGTGCATAGCCAGCCATGGCTTCCTGTTTGGTGCTGTGAGCTAAGAAGCCTTGTCTGTTTGTTTTATCACACTCACAGTTTATTGGTTAGACCTCAGGCTTCCAGCATTACTGACCCCGCATCCATAAACCTCACCACGCTATGCGCTGTGTGGCGATTTGGGGAATCCCAGGTGTGACTGGAATAAACATTCCCCGACTCTCAAGCAGTCCTGACCACAACACTCAGGAATCCTCCACCTGCATCATCTTACGGATAGTCTGACTGGTGGAGAAGATTATGGGAACCCTGCCGTCTTGATGGGTCTGACAGACACCCCTCAGCAAGCTCTCTCTGTGTCCCAAACACATTGACTGATAATGCCGCTCATGCACACTGATAATACCTACAAGAATAACCAGCTGCAGATGTTTTTTTTTTTTTAATTTTGAGAAGAAGGTCCCAGAGGACCTAGCCGGACCTCAGAGACTGCTGACAGTTCCTGGCACACAGAGCCACCCACAGACGCTACAGGACACCGATAACACAGGAAGTTACTGTGTTCAGAAGGCAGGGAAACTTTTCAGATACAAGGTCACAGGGTTGACTGCTATGTGTCTTTTCACTGCATCCCATTCACATGAATATATACCCATGCTATACATTTTACATTTTTAATTTTTACTACCTAAAACAGTTGTATACCTACTGTAGCGTGTAGCTACATCAAAGTACAGTAAATAAAATCCCATCACTGCGGTTTTTAAAAAAAGGAACCCTGTCATTAACAAACACCAGATGGTGACAGATTTTTTTTCCCCTCTTTCGGTTTTTTTTTTTTTTTAAAAACAATTAATCTACATTTTAAAGAGGTGGGGGCTGGTTCCGAAGTGAGCCTTGAGGAAGAGCATATACCTATCCAAGTGTGCCTTCATATTTAAACATTCCCAAATGATGCAGGATTGAGGGGCCGTCCAACAATCAGCACTCACCCAGCCCTGAAACCAGGCACGTGGAAGCCCTACATCTCTACACCTCCTTAATACGTAGCCTGAAATCAGCACCGTGAGAAAACAGCTACAGCCAAGACCAAGAAACTGACTAATCTTATTTATTTTCTTTAAAAAAAGAGGAAAAAACCTAAATTAATAATGTCACACAAGGATGCTTCCTTCCCTTTGTCACAGCTACAATAATTTGATTCAATATTAACGCATTGCTTAATTAAAATGATTAATATAGCTAATTGTAATTGACGTCTCCTGCTCTCTTCACTGAACTTGAATTCGAAACACCGGGTAGAGCGGGGAGGGGGGAAGCGGGCCAGAAGTGGGGGGCCACAGCAATGTTTTGTTCCACTGTCAGAATCTATCAGCGGGGCATCCGAAGAAGAGCAGGGCCTGCGAGAACAGCCAGGCCGGGCAGCCATCAGGACGCAGCATTAACCGCCTTAGACAACACTAATTATTTCTTTAGTTCCTTACTCAAACCTGCCATGTCCTTTGTGCCGGAAAACAATCGGAAACAGTTTACTGAATCTGATATTGTGCTATCCGAGAAGGAACTTGCCTTTGTTAGCTGATTAGCTTAACCCAGCGATGGACTAACTTCTCATCCAGAGTGTACCTAGCCTTGAGCCCTGTGCAGCCTGCGATAGGCTCCAGTCTCACAGACACCCTGTACGGGATGAGGTCAAGGAGGATGGATGCATGGATGTTCCGAATGACAGAATAAAGGAAGACAATATTTGTACTCTGTATAAAACCTTTTTCCAGCAGGCAAGGCTTCCTCTTCTCACCGTTTAGTGTTTAATAAAAGGTATACTTGCTATAGGTAATTAGCTTATTAATTGGCGTACTCTTTGTAATTAAATGCTGCCTGCCTTATATGCAATTTCATTTTTCAGTTTAATTTTTTTCACACATTGCCTAAAATCAAAACAAGGAAGCATAGTCTAGGTATTTTAACTTCACACATAATGACCCGTAATAAACCGGCATTTCTTACATTTATATAGATAGAACATATCTGCTTTACCCACAAAAACACAGGTGGAAGTTAAATATCGATTTCAAATTCACTGCTGACTCTACTTTGTAGTTTCAAATGTACGAGGGGAGTAGTGCTGTTACAATGATCAGAAAGGCGTTAAGGAACACACACACAATGTCGAAAGTGACCTGGAAGTCCGTCGCTGCGTGGACCACGAATGAACGCTGAGATAAGCAAATAGATTAAAAAACGTTCTTCCTGCAGGCGGAGGAACAACCTTGACTGGTTTTAATTTCACGAACAGAAAATGATTAAAAAAACATGAATAAGAATGAAGTGATTAATGAATAATACTCTTATTAACAAGCCATTTACAGAATGAACGGCAGGTATCAAACATAATAAAGGGACTAATGGCATCAAAAGTCTTTTTAAAATGATGGCAAATGACATACTTAACCTATATACATAAAATGGATTTTAGCAAAATGTAAAAATTGCCATATTTGGATTCAGCTATTTTAAGCAAAACTGAATGCACTGAAAACACTAAATAAATACAGATCCCACCCCCTTCAAAAAACAAAGGCCTAATTTCCAGAATGCATCAGGCATATCGACTGGCATCTCATTCAGAGTGTGCCCCCGCCTTTTGCCCTGCTCTGCCTGGGATAGGCTCCTGGCATCCCCCCCCCTCCCCCCGTGACCCTGTTCAAGTGAAGCAGTTTGAAGGAGGATATTTCCAGGCAAAGGGGTACTTGGGGTGGAGGGAGGGGTCTAAATTAGGGTAGTGGAGCAAACACTACATTATGGGCCCCCACTAAGATCACCCCAGCCTAAAGCACAAACCGGGCCTTTTCCCTCTCTATCATCACATCAATACAGCAGTAATCCTGGTTTTGGTTCTGCATCCTGGCCTGCTGGCTGACGGGTGCTGCTCACACTGCTCTCTGAAAGCTCGCTTGGACCCAGTAATTCATGGCTATAACAGCAATCACTGACCCACTTCTTCTCAAAAGACCACAAAAGAATCCTGCAACAATGTCAAGACCACAGCAAAGTGGTTTAATCACGTTGTTTGGTGTCAACTCCACTGGCCCTAATTTTCATACTTATTACATTTATTTAGTGGACACTTATCCAAAACGACTTTTTTTTATAAAGCAGGGCCTGTAAGGTCCTGGAGCAATTATGGGTTAAGGGCCTTGCTCAAGGGCCCAACAGCAGAAACATTCTGGCGACCCTGAAATTTGAACCAACGACCTTCCAATCACAGACACAGCAACCTAACCTACAGAGTAACACACCATCCCAAACACAGACCTCGATATTACATACCGAATACTGACACTTTGTTTTTTTAATGAAACTGGCCCCCTGCCCCCAGTATGCCATCCAATCTATTATATCTATTCACAAAAAAGACCATTTATAAGCCATAGGGTATCTTTTAGAAACACATCATAACGTTTTACAAACCCTGGAGGAATAGCAAGAAGCTTTCAGAACAATGCCAGGGGTGTCAGACACAGGTCACGATGCACCACGGCTTTAAAGAGCACGATGTAGGCTGCCCCGGGAAATTCCATCGCTTGCTCACCCACTCAGAGTCCCAGAGAAATCCAAGGTGCAGGAAATGGCTGTCAGTGACATCCCCACTATTGTGTTTAATGCGAGTACATTTCAAACATATTTAAATTTTGATAAATCTTAGTTTTTTATGTTATATGATCAAAATTCAATGGACTGATTAAATCATGAGATGAACATATCGACATACTTCCCGATAGCTGTGAATGATTCACAGAAAAATCTTGTTACTCTGACAAACACAATTGAAAAAGAGATCATAATTTCCTTCATTCAAACACACTTGTTAAACTTTAGCAGTTAAAAATGTGGCACACAAGAACAGCCATTCAGTGCTAATTAATGAGGCTAATTAGAGAGCTGTGTAAACAGCAAGCCCATCTGTACTGTAAAACTGAATGAAATCACTGGCAGCGTAGCATGAGAACGGCACAGTCACCACATCAACATTTGAGTTAATTCAGGTGAACGGCTGGATCAGCTAAAAGAAGGTTATTAAAAAGCAGGAGACCAATGCAAGGAAAACGTACTGCATTGATACCTCAACGACCCAAAAACCTCCTCAAAAACATTCACTGCATGTAATAATGCACAGAAATGTTAACTTTCCGGAATAGCTGACGGAACATGCATGAGGCTAAAGTGTAAGGAAAGAGCCCAGAAAATGGGAGACGTTTCACCGATAAAAGTGGGAGGATCTTCAGCCGCCCTGAATCAGGATGGGACAGATGCCGGAGGACGCGGAGGCACACGGGAGACCCCCTGCACCTCCTACGCCCGGGAACTGGCTACCTACTCAATGACCGGCCAAGATTTTCCTGCAAGGTTTATCGACAGAAAGGGTGGAGTGTGGACTTACCTGGCCACCGTAGATCCCTGGCCTACAGAGATACACCATCAGTTCCTCTTTCTGCTGCTGCCCTAAGACTGGAGGGCCTAATCCCAGGGCTCTCCACAAAGTCAGTTGTACACCCACCAAGACATAGAAAAGAGGGGGACCAAAGAAAGGAGAGGAGTGGCAGGAGAGGCCAGAGCTTGGGTTAAGCCCGGAATTCAAACAGCTGCCCACCCCCCCAACCAAAAAAAAAAAAAAAAAAAAAACATTAAAAAGCCAGTGAGGCTTACACTGGAAGCCCATTTTTCTCCCTGGTTCCAGCTGACTGGGAACCGTGTGGAAGGGGGGAGGGAGGACCACAACTACCACCCAGAACCCATGGAGCAAGAGAGTCCAGACTTGAGGGCCTTGGCTGGGTTGGGGGTTATATGGCAGATTCAAGAAGGATGGCAATTTCTTTTGACCCCGCCCCAACTTTGCCCCTGCCCTACCAGGACACCTGCACCTACCGTCACTATGGGAAGACCAGCCCGACCAACTACAAAATCAAGGGGGTAATTTCCAGCAACTTACCAGAAACGCACCATTCCATAGGAAGTTACACTGGGGAATTTTGGAAGTATTCCAAGTTGGAAACTTTCCATTGGAATTAAGGATATTGTATGGGAATTAACGGGAACATTCCCAGAATTTTGCAACCCTAGCTTCCCCACTCACTGTCTACATGGGGCAGACGAGGAGGAGAAGGAACAAAACACAGGTACTACCACACAGGGAGCTTTCTTTCACAGAACAGCAACAAAGCTCTCCACCTACAGAACCGCTGCCACAAAAATAACTTCTGAATGAAACCCAGCAGACAATCTGTGAAAACTCACTGGAACATCAAAATAATGAAGTCAGCACGGGTGTAACAGGGAATACCATGCCAATTACTGTCTTCAGCATTTCTGACACATTGTACGACGGCCTGTATACGCAGCTAAACAACACAATGCATGTCTTCTAAACAAGCAAAAATGAGATAAGAGTTAATTAGCCACAGTGGATGTGTATACATTGGAAGACATGAATCTCAATTTCCTATTGCAAAAAAGTTATGGATTGGTCATAAAAGAATTTGGTGGTAGAAGGGCGTCAGCAAAGTTTTTGTCAGATTTTTGTCTACTGCATCTGATTATTTTCAAGCTTCAATTAATCTTATTTAGTTCAAGGGTATCAGCTGAATACTGTAGTTAAGTGCTATACTGTAGAATGAATAGAACAAAGTATGTGTGATGAATGCCGAGTTAGACATGTGAGCAGTCAGTGAGCAGCATAGCTTTTACAGGATTGGCTGAAATGAGATAAAGGATAAAGTGTCCACTAAGATCTGGTTCACAACCAGGACAGCATGGTGGTAATCTGTGCTATTGAGGAAGAGTGCCGTAGTCCCTTTAATGACCACAACCGGGACTTGAACCAAAAACTCCATACATCATTCGAAACAAGCCCCAATATTGTACTGAATGGCTCTGGAAACTGTCAGCAAAAGCGATTAGCTGTTTTCCTTGGTAGCATCCAGTCTGAGCTGTAGCTAGACAGAGCAACACCAGGCTGTGGAGATCCATCCTGCAGGATCCATGCCTAACCCTCCTCCTCTAATTAAACCACCTCTCACTCCCTCTAGCCCAGTTAAACTGCCTTTTTCCATTCACCCGGTCTCTCCCAGTTTGGCCTGATTAGCTTGCTTAGCCTAAACCCCCCTACCACCACCACCCACCCACTACCCCAACTGCCGGCAGCAGGGCGTGAAGGCAGGCTCCAGAGATCACACGGGGGCCAGACAAGGGAGCAACTGCAGCCAGCACCCCCCCCCTCCACCCCCCCCGACACAAAGGCAGGTCGAGAGAATCCCCGAAACACAGCCGGCCGACCATAGATGACCATGTAAGCATGGCCACTCTTGCAGAAATCCCAGCCTGGAGACCCAAAATTTAAATCAGAACACAAAGTGAATGCACAAAGGAAAAGTGAGGAGGGTTTGGGGGTGGGGGGGGGTCGGGAGAAAAAGCTGAATGGATGAAGCATTCTCCATGACTGAAAGTTACCCTAATGTCTAGATCTACTGAGATTGGGCTGGTGTAGGGGGGGACATTTTATATTCATTCCTGTGATATGTCTGCAGACTCATTAACATTTCAAGGGAGATGCAGATTACCCATCATCCCACTGTTGACGTGTTTACGCCACACATGTCTGTGGACGAAATTCCAAACGAATTGGATGGGGGGAAGGGACACATACATCCAGAGATCAAAAAGCAGGGAGAGGTGGCCCCAAGACACCCAGAGCTGCAGCACAGCCTGTCCAGCCCCACACCAGTTAACCAAACATTGACTGACTCTCAGTGCGTCTTCCTCTAAGCAACACATTCCTTGCTAGCATTGTAATAAGTGAAATATACCATGCGATCTTGCAGTGTTGGGACGAGGCGTAGGCCCATACCTGTTGGGCTGTTGTTCCCCATGCCTTCCAGGTTGAGCTGTATCCTACAATCTCCTTCCAGTTTATTCTGGCCCAGGATCATCCAGTTCTCCAGGTCGTCAGAATCCGAGTCCAGGGTCAAATCAGAGTCTGACCCCAACGTGATGACGGAGTTCTCCCAGGCTGTTTCGCCCAGGGATGCGTCTGCTGAAACTTCCCGGGGGGTGGGCTGCGGGGGCACACGCCTGCCATGGGCAGAGCCTGGAGGCTGAGACTTCAAGCCCTTAGATACACAAACCCCCTCTTCATCGTCAGTGCTGTCCGAGATTGTGACGACCTCTGGGCCCGAATCAATGACAATGACCACCTGCTGTTGCCGATTCTCCTGCAGTCCCTCCCGGTTCCCCTCTAGTCGATTCCGATTCTCCTGCTGTCCCTCCCGGTTCCCCTCTAGTCCATTCTGGTTCTCCTGCTGTCCTGAGCTGCTGCAATAGTGCAGCTGGCTGTAAAGTCTAAACTCCAGCTCACTATCCACATCTGAACTGCTGGAGCCATCTTCATCCTTGTACAGCTCGTCCTCGTACTCCTCTCTCTCCTGGTACTCCGAGTACATGATGAAAGACTAAATCGATCTTCTGTGGACAGAGTTTGACACGGCCATCAATTCAGACTGAGACAAGCAGTAATTAAAGCAATGTTTAGAACAGTAGAATAATATCAGAATCAGGTTTGCTGGCCAAGTATGTTTGCGCACAGGAAATATGACTATGGTGTCGCATAATGTGTATGACATAGCACAGAAATGCTAACGCTTGCTTGCTTTCTCAATCAATTATAACGTAGTGGTTATATTATATTGAATGTTACATTATAATGAACAATTGAATATTTATTTATCATCATATTCTGATACTTAATAATTCGGCATGAAAGCCACAATCAGACCACAAGGCCAGGTTACAGTGCAAAACGAACCATACTAATCAACCAGGAACCATATCCTGCCTCTCAGATACAGCTCAGTAAAAACGCAAACTCCAAAAGCAGCATCTCCCCCACCCCTCCCTAAAACATTAGATCTTGAGCGAACAAGCCATTGCCCCGGTCAGTCCGGCGTGTCTCCGCCATGATGGTAGTTGACGAATGACACCCAGCCCGGCCGGGGGAGACTAACAGGCCTGTCACAAGCCAGCACCGGGGAATGGGAAGAAGTGGGAAGAAGTAGGGGAAACATGGATAACGAGCAAAACGCCTAGGTTTTCATCGCTGTTCGTGTCTGTAAGGGGATTGTTAAGTTTAGATGAAACTCGGTATGTATGAGACATTACCAAGCTCATAAACTTAAAGTCGGAGGCTGGGATTCTACATCAGAACGTTACGCAACTGGCGCCCAAAGGGGCAGACTGTTTAGGTTCACAAGGTCCACATTACACAACCTGGAACACCTTAAACACACTGCACCAGTCCACTTAAAATATGAGTAATCCATAAGGAATGCCTATCCGAGGTGTACTCGGCTCTCTACCATATCCTCTGTATAAATACATAACTCTCAGTTAAGTTACAGAGGCCGCCCTCACATTTATCAACATATTTTGTACAAATACTAAATGTAGACCAGTTATTAAATAGGTATTTTTGACTGAAAACCAGCTGGATCCGGGGTTTTGCTCCGGTGAAAATGACCGTCTAAGTTGTGTGATATATACTCAAAAACAATTTCGTAAATAAATAAATTACATTACACGAATCTGAAACTTCGTCGGGAAAACAACCTTTCTACTTACCACACTCAAAAACCCAACTGTATTAAATTTTTAGGTGCACACTTTTTAAATGCAAACTGTGCACAGCACTCGACGTTCAAAACGACTTTATCGCATTACGACATACGTTTAACTTCACACAAAATTTCAACGATCCATATTTCGTTATACCCTGTGTAGTAAACAGACTTGTAAAACATATCCAAACAGGATCTAGGATGTTTGGTAATACTACTATAATACTAACGTTAGCCAGTAGCATGCATGGTGCCGGATGGAAACAGACTACACACGTGTTACCAGGAATGCACAGCGGTCAGCAGGATGTAAACTTAATATCTAAAACAGCTCATAACACGCCACAAAATGACGTATATCGGTCGTTCAGACATATGTAGTGATGTGATACAACGTGTCCCTTTTACACTGATAAATTTACTCACGTAAATTTCCCACTTTTCCGAGCCACAACACGACTTTGTGAAACGCTTGGCTGACCGACTAAATGTTCCCGGAGTTTCACAATCCGGGCTGTGCTCTAATTGAATGAACGACCATAACATCGATATTTCTTTCCCTGCGTTTCGAGAGCGAGGTGAATATCTTATCGCATCTGGCGAGAGGTTTCTTAAACCAGGAAGCATAGAATGTTATTATATGAAAATGTAGTAGATATATTTAACAGAATTATATATTATGTTTTGTAATACAAGTAATAAAAATAGATAAACGTATAGGCATGCAGACATGCAGTACTGCAAAATATTTCATGTAATCAGATTTCCTTTACACCTATTTTTTCAAACTCACTATGGACATTAAGAATTTGATTATTAGTAAAAGTATTGATTTTTCTAGCACAGCGCAGGAGAACACCCTAGATGGGTTGCCAGTCTATCACGGGACACACTTGCACACACTATTATATGGGCAATTTAGAGACAACAAATAGCCTATATGCATTTCTTTAGACTGCAGGGGGAATCTGTAGTACCTTTAGAGGAAACCCATGCAAGCTCCACACAAAGAGAGGAGAGAGGTAAGGGGCACGGGCTGGCAGCATGCTGCTGCACCCACCACACGACGAAGCAGCTGAGGGATCTGAACCCGAGTGAAGGCCGAACGCTGGGTGATACTTCAGCACCACACTAGTCTGGAAGCTAGCAGCAATCCTGCCGCCAACCCGCATATTTCCCTGTAAGTCGGAGGACCTGCTTGCAGGGCTGGATGTAGATTAACGTCATACCCGGGACACAAAGAGAGCAGAAACGGAATTTGGAAACCCCACCCCCTACAGTGGGTGCTGTGCTCCCCACGGAGACACCAAGCTCTGAATGTCTTGTTCTTCAAGCATGTATGTAAATTACAGTGGGGTTGGGGGGTTGTTACTCGC
>JABFEB020000049.1:6491683-6511139 GCA_019775895.2 Stomatorhinus ivindoensis
CTCTTATAAGGCAATTAGAAAAGGATCAGTGGACTTCATTTGCCTTCATCTAAGTACTCTGATGGAAGACAAAGAAGCTCCTGCTGTGGACTTGTTAGTATTTTCATCATCTTACGATTCAGCTTCAGCTCCTATATATATATACAGTCTGGCATTGTCTTCCAGAATCCTCTGGATCTTCATCAGAATTCTTCAGTATTGCTGAGCTCTGGAAACTTCAAACGGTCAGCGTGGTCACATCTGTTCTTTCCCAGTGCTATGTGCTTCTTACCATGACAGGAACTGGGGTGATCTTCTTTTCAATACTTGTAGGAACATTTCCTATTATTTTTTGTTAGTTAGCCAAAGTTAGCTTGGCCCAAATCATGACTGATATTTGTTTGTTAAGCTGCTCGAACTCTAGTCGTGACAGTTTTTTTTGTAAACAACATGGCAGACCAATGTCTTTCCTTTACACATCACATTTAATGCAAAATAATGAAGGAATAATCAAACAAGCAATCATTTTTTCCCAAATGTAGGGCCTACCACGATTTGCAGAGGGAAACAAATTTAATATGGAAAATCTAATTAGTCAAATCTTGCTATTAAAAAATGTTATTTGTTCTGTATGTGGGAATCCTTGTATGATTTGATGAACAATGCAAGGTTGTAAACTTCGGTCAGCTGACTGGCGTGAGATTTTCAATTCGAGACAAGTCTGCACACGCATTTACATGTATTTAACTGTTTTGTTACCATGTAAGTAGTCTGTAGGGTTTGAAAACTATCCCAACGCTTTCGATGTAGCTACTTTTAGGTTTGGAGTAATATAAATTTACCATAATATTTCTTGCGTGAGCGTAAAAATCAGAAAGCGTGTGTGAGCTGGCAACACTGACTGTGTGTTTGATGCCTGACAGTGTGTGTTGGTTAGCAAAGAGCTGTTTGTGGGATGTTACTTCACCGATATCACGATGTTTAGAGACAGTACCGCTTAGAAAATAACAGAAACATCGAAACGTGAACGTGGAGCTCCGAAGACGTTCCCATGCGTGTCATTGCTTACGAAGTCCATAAAAAAGTGATGAATAGTTTTAATTCAATAGATGACATTCTCATCAGCGCGACCGAAGCTGGATTTGAGCTTTGTTTACGAAATTGTATGCATCTGGGAATGTTTTGTTTCTTCACAGAAACTGAGACCTGAGCTTTGATTCATTTCCATTTTATTTATTATTGTAAAAGGTGATCAAATCTCTTGATGAAAAAGGCAAGTCTCCTTTTCGATAATCCCCTCGAAAGCAACCGCACGAGCTTTGACGGGTCATGTGGATTTTAAAGCTACACCCTGACCTGTAGCCTATATGATAAGTACACAAAGAGCCTTCTTAAATGGTAAAATATATATATATATATAATTTTTTTTTTCAGATTGTAACGCTTTTCTGTCTGAAAATATACTGAAATCAACAGACATATGTTTAAATTTTAGTCCTGTAGATTATCAAGGTGAAGAACCTAATTATTTTGTTTGACATGTAATTAGACTTAATTAAACTGGAAAGGTTTGTCTTTCAACAGAGGATCTAACTTGGTTTCGTTTGTAAAATAACCGTGCCTTGCAGCTAGACTACAGTACACAGTCGCTGCAGCATACAGTATGATGAGTGTAAAGTTTGGAAACGTCAGTTCAGGCTTATGACTACTGTCGACCGAATAAGAAGTGACCTGTCACAGCTTAGGTGGATCTCATTATCATTTGAAGGATCGGGAATAAAAATGTATTTAATTCTAATAGTTTATAGGTACATCTTATAAAAGGAACATGACATCTTATGACTTAGGCACATTTCATTTGCTTAGAATAACGTTAATTGGCAAGATTCGACTGGAATATTTCTCCTCAGTAATTTACAAGCTATTATTATATTTTCAAATATCGGATCACAAGAGTCGAATGGAAATGATAGAACAAATGTAGCAAGACAGTGGGGCTTGAGACACAATGTAATGCAATATATTAGGTATTTTGGTTGGACTGGGTATCATTCATTATCTAGAAACAGGCTTTTACTCTGTTTGAACGCATTAATTTACTGTATCGTTATATTTTCGTTCATATGTCGATCAGTGGAGCCTAATGGAATTCGCAGCTTAATAGAACTTCTTAGCTATAAAACATTGTCCAAAGTACGTGTATTAGCCCACTTGGAGGATTTATATTGAATTTTAACGTGTTTTATTAAAATGAGCAACATGCATAGGCTACTTGAATAATTTCCAGTGTTGTTAATGAAAATACCTACATGTAAGTAGGGGCGATTGCTTTACGCTGAGTACCTGGGAATGCCCTAATTCTTCAAACAGAATTTAAACGTAAATCAACCGAAAGTGATCAAGGCCATCAGATGTTACTGCGCGGAGAAAAATCACGTGATCACTCGATTAATCCGCTTTTATCATTAAAATATATCTCGTTACAGTTCTCAGTTAATAATCTATAATTATGATTCAATATATAATTATGTATATATATAACCTAGTCACAAGTTTTTTTTTTAATAAGGTACGTTTATTTTACTCTGCGACTTCCAGATATGCACTTAGTAAAGATGGACAAAAGAGAGTTTTTATTTTGACTGTGACATACACAAAAATTTATTTTGCGACATTATTGATGGAGGGAATGCCACTTGTATTAAATCATTTATTGCAGTCAAGAGATATTTGTCTTAGAAGATGAAGGAATGTATGGTATTAGAATTTAATATCTGTAAAAAGTTGTAGCTTTTACAATCAAAAGGTACCTTGGTCGTCTCATTTAATTGGTTTGAAGTGGGAGAGGTACTTTAAGGAAATGGCCGCGATTTCCGTTTGTTTGTTTGATTGTGGCCGTAATTGCTAGCTTTCATTGTGGAGTCTCGGTCTCTTATGCCATTATTTCCAGTTCCACTTGGCCAGCGAGGGCCACAGAACTAATTTAGCAGGACCTCGTCAACTTTCCAAGAATTAATTGCTGGACTGTTATTTGTCTCATCGTGAAGAGAACAACAGGCGGTGGTATTGTAATATGCTTATAAGAGACAAAAAGATAAACTACAAAACTACTGTAAAAATATTTGGGATAAAACACCATAAATGATTTGCTCTTGCTATGCGAGTATCGTGTCATGACATTGGGCAATTCGTTAGGCTATATTGTTCTGATTTGCATATTTTGGTTGTTAAATCGAAAGAAAACTAAATGAACAATGATCCACATTTCACATTGTTTGTAATAATACTACGCCTAATTTATTCACGTGTCTTGCTGAAAAGCTCATTAAACTATAAGTAAATGAACTTCAATTAGTATTCTGGGTTTAATTAAAATGGATATTTCAGATAGTTGTGCCTTTTAAATTTGAATATTTTGGCTTGGCATGGTGGACTTCTTAAAATATAAAGCCAATCACTGGAAATAGTTTAATGGTCAGATGAGAGAATTAATTGTTAAAGCAGAATACAGGGATGGATCAGTCTTTACAAATAAATTACTTACCATGTTAAATTAAAGATCTGTAGGCATCAAAGACGTCCAAACACATTACTATAAAATATGTTCTTCTGAGTCTTACGTAAAATTAAATCGAATAATCTCAGAATTGTGAGGATATTTTCATTAATAATCAAGCTAAGTATTAAAATATTGGCGGGAAAAATCCGAGACAAACGTTATGACAGAGTTTTGGTGTAATACAACTGGTCTATTAGTACAGAATGTTAACATTTACGCTAACGCGTGGATTAGATGCATAAAATACGCCTCAGTAAAGTGAGATTAGGCCCAATTTAAGGTAAAACTAAAAATAAGTCTTTCTGACACTCTATAACATTAACGCGTGCACACCCGTATGTGTAAAGGTATATGGAAAGTATTTCAGAATGATATATGTCATAAAGGTTATGCAACTCGCACTATTGTCTGAGGTTAACGAGTTCTGCGCTTGAAATAAATAAACTTTGCGAATCTGGAAGTTAACAAAGCGCACGTGTCAGAATTCGTTAACAATTGAATAAAATAGTGAAGCATAAATGACCGGGCTGGTCTGTACCTACAGACAAACGTGCCCTGGGTTCGAGCTACCCTGCACTATATGAGAAGTTCATAAAGACTAAGGATCCAGTGACATGGGTAAAACCAAATAATCAGTAGAAAAATAATAAGGATCCAGCACTGGCGGTGCTTGGAGCCAGGCTAACAAGTGGCACAGATTCCCTACAGGTAAAATAACGTGAGCAAGCATCTGTAATAGAGACGCCCCAGGGGGCAGGCCTAATAGAAAGGTTTACATACCTTGATTTGAGCAACAGCTTTTCAACACAGCGAAATTCATAAAAGTAAACCTGAAACATTCTGCCTCAGAGGTTTTACTTAGGGGGTTTTTATGACTTGGAATAGGATAGGAGTTATCAATACGCCCGAACATTCTTAATATTATACCAAAACATCATAAAATTCTGATAATCTTAAATTCACATTAATTCTATTAAATTTATGATGATTGCTAATGCATAAATATTTTGTAAAACCCATTGAAAAAAACGGGTTGTTGACCTACAGGTAGGTCTATAGTATTTTGCAAGCCTTAACGCCTAAGCGTGACGATTAGCCAATATTGCATGTTTGTGTTATAATGAGCTGTTACTGAATTACAGGAATAGTCTTATTGGATATGAGAAAAACAATGAAAGAGGCTTCGCATTCAACTTCCCCGTGTACACGAGGAAACGGCCCACACTCTTAATGCAACCTAAAAACTCTTACGTCAGGGTAACATTTAACTTGGGATTAAAACGAGACAAGAGCTCTGGAGCTCATCGGAACATAATGCAACACGGCGAGCTTTGTCACTACAACACGCCGAAAACAGCAGAACATCCTCATGCTTCCTGCTCGTCTCAGGGTCAGGTCGGGCGCGGGACACAACAGCAAAATGAAGAGAATCATTTGTCTCGCTCTATTGTTCCCAGCACCATTGTGAGCGCGTACTCTATAAAGTCTGCATCTCAAATTATCTGTTATGTTTGTTTCCATTGACGTTTTTCCACTTTATTTTTGTCAAAGTGTAGATTGCTATTGTGGCCAGATCAATTGGTAGATCATTTAATGATACGATTTCAGTTCCACTTTTAACCATTCTCAACTAAGGAAAAACGGAGGTAACCTTTAAACGTGAATTATGTCTTACTCCTTTTAGTGATATGTCTTATACAATGCGAAAGAACTTGACCTTATACAGAACATAATCTTATAATTTAATATACGTCAAGCCGACTATGATATGGCAAAAGAATATTTACATTGAATACTACTCACTTGATTGATTGATAACACTTTTTGTTACTTTTGTAGATATTATAAGGGAAAAAATGTCTAGTAGTACTAACTCAGACTTTTAATTCATATATCCTTTGCCGTGCTGAATACTTTCCTTAAAGTGGCAAAATTAAAACCGAAAGAACTGTCAGTCCTTCTCAGCCGTGAGTGTAGCTGTAATAGTGGGTTCCTCTATGATTCGAGTTTAAAGTTTGTGAAAAATGCAACATTTCAGTGCATTTGTCCCGTTTACAATGCAGAGGCTCATTTAGTGTCATGAAACAAGCTTAGAAAATAAAACTATAATTAAAATTCCCCCGTCCGTTTATTTGGGGGTATGCTCAGTTTGCCAATATGTCATTGAATTCCACACTT
Source organism: Stomatorhinus ivindoensis (assembly GCA_019775895.2). Taxonomy (NCBI): domain Eukaryota; kingdom Metazoa; phylum Chordata; class Actinopteri; order Osteoglossiformes; family Mormyridae; genus Stomatorhinus; species Stomatorhinus ivindoensis. Next base: position 6,497,400 of record JABFEB020000049.1, read on the forward strand.
TTCATTTAAACGCTAGTACGTGCTGCATAAATAATCAGATAAAGTCACAAGAATCAAAGTTAGTTTCATTATTCAGTAAATATAAGGAGCAAGTTGTGCATCGTGTTATTTTTACCGCACTCATTTGTTTCTTACCACGCATACGAGAAAACCTCATCAACACATGTGCACCATTAGCGCAAGTGAGTTTAGGAAATAAGCCTAAAGAAAAAAAACCGACAGTAAGTTTAGTAAATGAAGTTTAGTTCGGTAACACATGTCAGCCGCGGGTACAGCTTCCGTGTCTGATGGGAAGCTCGCAGCTTCTGATACAGGAGCAGAGCACGGGCGCACGTCGGTAGCGCTCCTTCACTTTCCTAATCATTTCACGCTTCTTTCAGAGCTTTTTTCCACCTAAAACGTTTAGTTTCAGCTCACTGAACACTTGCAACGGCACGACAGGGAGCGGAAGATTCGAATTATTTCAATCCATAACTTGCCAAAAGCCACTGTTAAAAAAGAGAGGAAAAATTGTTCTTTTTATTTTTTTTACTTATCCATACTAAGTCCTCTCACAGGCATGGAAACAGAGCAAAGGGGCACGTCGGACAGACAAGGCAGATCAGGTAGGAAAATCCTTATACTTTATAAGTACAAAAGGTTGCATACAAGACTCAAGGTGGCGTGAAAAATAACAGTAGTACCTGTATAAGCAATGCGCTAAAGAAACACTATCGATTTTATCCATGCTAGATTTAAATATCAGAAATGGCGAATATGTAAATAAAATATTTTAAGACAAAACTCAAAGACTTGCCACCGTTAGGTAATATTTCCCGAAATATTAGTACATCGTTGGTAGCTTTAATTGCATTAGGCTACCCTACGTATTTTGCTAATGCATTTAGTATAGGCTAATCTTAGTCCGATGCGCAGATATTGCGATATCATTGCAAAGAAACAATGTGATAAAAGGGGCTTCACCTATAATTTGTATTTTTCCGTTGCACTGTTTCATTTTCCGCTGTAGACCTATATCAATGGTTTTCGACATATAAGCTCTAGTTTGAGGTCCTGGTAAATGTTTAGATTTTTTGCCGAATTCTGTTCTTTAGACTTGAAACGTTTGTCAAAGTTTTGCTGTGTTTTGTTAAATTATTATTGAACTCTACATAGTTTCCCGGCGATCAGACAGTAAACAATGATGGATTGGTATAGGTTTTAACAACTAAAGTGACGAAAGAAATACTACCACTGTAATGCACCTTAAAATGTAAAATTGTGACGAACGTCGTAGTGCGCTAGAATTTTATAAGGCAAGATAGACTGTGGTCTATTTTATGTCCAAGACGCCCGTGATCAGGCCTGCTCAAAAACCGGCGGGAAATTTCGAAACCTTTCCAAACAGTTACACTGTATACATTAGCTACACTTAAATACTTGTTACTCATTCAGTATACAGTAATAATAATAATAATAATAATGTTATTTATTTGTTTTGCTGCAGAAATATTGCTACGTATTCACGTTACTTTTAGTAGGCCTAACTTCCATGTTAGGCCGATCAATATATGCATGTATTCTCTCTCTTAATTCATCATTGTCAAAGTTGTAAAGTGGGTGTCTGGTCCTCGGGGTGTAGCTCCATGCAACAGGTTTCTCAGCATGACTGCATGCGGCCAGGGATCCCTTCGCTTTAACGGCAGGGCTTATAATTAGGGGACATTAAAACGCGCCATTGAGTCACACAATGGGGTAACATACAGTTTCGTTTTTTTTTCTCTCTCTCTCTCAAGGTCGGCATTGATAAAATGTCGGGCTCTGGAAGCGAATTATGCCTCAGTGTGCTGTACGGTGATGTTTTTGTCCAGAACTCACACCCTAAATTGCAGTAAACCATCAGTAGACTTTAAAGTATGTGAACCGTACATTACTTTGCTTATTAACTTAATTTTTCATTACTATATGGAAAAAGTACGCGTAACGTTTTAGACACAAAACTGCTGCTTTATCTTCAATCATACCTTAAATTATACAGTTTGTAAATATTTTCTCAAGTTTCTCCCTGTCCTGTTGAATTTAAGGAAGCGCCGTATCTGCTTCTCATCATTTGGACACTTTCTCACAAGACAGAAAATCGTATGTGAGCTTTATTCACAATGAGACTGCATCTAAATGCAAGTAATCCTTAACATTCATTAACCTGCATGTCATGCTGAAATAGAAAAAATAAGGATAATAAGAATAATGCTTCACAATCATTAAAACAAACCAATACAACACAATTCGCTTAAAAGTAACAAATCGTGTCTTCCGATTGAGAATTCCTTAATACCGCGGTTCCTGAAGTACTGCTCCAGCCTGTGCGCGGATCGGCCTTACCAAGACTCAGCAGTGATGGACAAGAGCCCTTTGCCACCGGTGCTGTATTTCGAGTCATCGCCCTTATAGCATTCTCTGACCCGTGAAATAATTCATGGAATTGTATACTTACAGACCTCGTTCTGAATGTCGGACCCACTCCATTTTACAACGAACGATTATACCTATACTCTCCAGCGACTGTCGGTGTGGTTTATAAGCTTCAGGCGCCGCGGTGAAAGCGCAGAAGGAAAATTAACCGTGGACGCCAGGGATTTGGCCAAGTAACAAACATTACGCCTTCTGCAAACAAATTGCTTATTTTGTAACCGTCTTAATTAAAACGAGCCTTATGCATACAAAGTAAACATGATTTGTGAACAGGGAAATCGATGTGTTTATAGATTTCATATTTTTTAATTATGCAGCTGTGTTAATAATTTAATTTTTTTAAGTTACACCTTTGGGCTTCATTAACCTGAAATGTAGTATATGTATTTTTTAAAACTGTGGTAATAAGGAATTTCAGAATAATAAATATGTGTATTTCATTATTTTCACAATTTCTATGCGTATAATAAAATCTGGGTGCATGTTGTATTAATATGTATCTTGCTTTCAGTAAGGATTTTACAACAACCAGGCGTTGCAAGTTAATAAATGTTTCGTTTTCTCTTTCAAAATCTGAAAATGGAAAAATTGCAACTAATAGATAATAACATATAAACGGGCGAGTTTAATGTACACGTTAACACATGCAGAGCCCTATCTTACAGGGTGCATTTAAGTGGGCCCAGTCTCTCAGTTTTATGACCGTGTTTACTGGCGATTTAGGACCGAGGATATATTTATGTTATTCCACTAAAAAACAGATCATGCTATCCTCAATCTAATCCGAATTTAGTGTTACAATACTACAGTTTTTTTAAATTAAAAATGATAAATATCGGCATTGTTAATACTTTACAGGCTAAAGTTTCGATTTAATCGGCTTTTCTTTCGACTTTATGTGTACATTATTTTAAAATGTATTTTAGTTGTTTTAATATTCATTATTATGATTTTATGATCTCAATGCAAAGAATACTAATGGTAGATTAGGCCTACTGCAAGGTGTATTTTCATGAAAAATGATCATGTTACAGTTAGGTTATAATGAATCCATCTGCGAATAAAATGATTAGGCCTATGTGTATTAACCAGCCATTCGCTTACTTATTTTAAGTTAATATCAAAGCAAATTTACGTATCTATACAGTTCAAATTCATCAGTGTATCTTTGTTATACAGTCTTTCGTTCCCCAGGTCTATAGTTACCATTTTCTTGACATCGCAGGCCTGATAAATGTACAGAAAAAGATCATTGTTATTATATGGATTATAATAATGATGATATCATTTCGTTTTATGAAGTCGTCTTCGTGCATTTTGGAAATGATGTAAAGATTTGTAGTTGTAGTTGTGTTACGGTGGCATGAGGCTACACCAACTCTTTTTGACAGACACGGCGCGACACGGTGGTAGTAGTGTGGGATTTCATCTAGAAGATCTGGAAACGCTTCCTAAAATGTTTTCGTTTATTTTACTAGAAAAAATAAACCCAGTATGTGAATTTTTTCCACGTCCGTTCGTTCACTCTTAGCCATGACAGCGTTTTTAAATCGTACGTGTGTTCAGTAAATGTAGAGCAGCCGTGTTCGCCCCCTAGTGGTGTCCGCTGTTGCTCGTCGTATGACCTGCACCTAATTCTGAGCAGGTGAACCCAAGAAGATGGAAAGAAATAAATGTTAATTCAGTCCCTTGTTTGCACATATATTTACACGTGGCCATAATGAAAGGCCATCTCTGCTGCTGTAAAAAAATCAATTATTAAATAGTATCACCCAAAAACAGCAGAACAAAACTGACCTCATGCTACTACCTTAGAAATCGAAAATGTATAAAGCGTTCTCTGCATTTGTCTTGGTTGTTTGTCAATGTTCAATTGAGCTGTCAATGTGAAGAAAAACTCAAACTTGATTCTGAAATCGGTAATAGATCGAAGTGTTTCTATTAGGCACAATATAAAGGATAACATTTACATGGGTGATAAACATAGTATTTGTTAATAATTATGATGATGATGATGATGATGACAATACTGAGTTATCTTATCATTATTGTCATATTGGTGTTTTTATGTAGTATTTTATTACCTTTTTACATATTTAGGACTATATATTTTAGCAGTTTATACTCCTAGAGAGAAAATACAATACACACAAAATATAAGAAATTATAGTTTTGAAAATAGAAATTAAACGTGCTTAATCAAAATTTCTTTCGGTAACTAGCTCGTAACACAAGCTTTTGTGACGTTATTTGCGTATTTACTAAAATGTTTATTTTATCTTTTGGTTTCTGATTGAGTTTTATTTATAAATTTGCATACATTTTCGGTCGCATTTAATATGTGGTTGTTTGTGTTGCAAACATGTATTCCAAAAACAGGCTATTCGGTAACTTTTTTTGTTTCTCGCGAGGCCATTGATAGTTTTATTATCCAGCAATATTGCACGATGTTTTTGAGGTCTACTAGATTTAGAAATGTAATGTTAGCTTAACAATACATAGAGCAGGCGGCGTGGCTTTTTCTCTTTCGACTGAAAGCAGATAATTTGCCCCAAACCCGCCACCATACCAGCCCCTCATTTATCAATGAATAATTTATACGACACGCAATTCACTCACGAGACTTGCGCTGACCAATCAGTTTTGGCCCCGCCCTTATCTATTAGTGCTTATTTCGCGTTGGCTCTCACGGTCGCGCTTCTTCCTGATTGGCAGCAACGGGATATTACAGGCTCAGGACGGCGCTGGAAGGCTGAGCCAGTGGCGCTGTCCACATCAGGTCCTGAAATATGCTGTGTACGCTATGGCTCCGGTTCTACCTTGAGGCGCAGCCACGCAAACTGCATTGCTATTGTACTTCACCGCGGGAATACCTTCATGAGGAATGGTAAACCCTGAATTTTACGGGTGTTCACGGCAGCTGAGCATTCCTCCGTAGAGTATGAGCCACGCAATTTGGGGGGTCTGATGTTAGGGAACTGGAAACAATTTTCAAGTTTGATCTGCACAGTTCCTCCGGACAGAATGCCAGTTTTACAGTTTACCTGAGAAAAAGTGCTTCGAATTGATTTTTAAATTATTATTATTATTAATAAATACTGATTTCGTTTCACTATTTCTAGACAGTTTAAATTTTTTCTTTTTTTTTTGCAAGTCAACGTGTATCTATTTCTTTTCTTTGTTTTCCACTCTAAAATGCTTAAAACCATGTAAAAGTGCCAGAGTGAGAGAGGAAGAGCAGCCATTTGGCCCAGCACACTGATGGTTTTTTTTGTTTTGTTTTTGGGCAGTCGGTCACCTTTGGCTGCCTGCCTCTACCCGTTCGGGGGGGGGCATAGGCAACATCAGATGAGAACAGAGCCCCAACATTAGAAATATTACCTTTATTTTTTTTTTAATTGAAATCACGGGGAAAATCTTTACATTTTTTTTCTTTTGATGACTTCAGCAAACAGCCGAAATTTTCAAAGGAGTTTACACGTCCCAGAGTGAAATATCGAGACGTTCTGCATTATTTTTGGAAAATATTTTACAATTTTTTTTTGCAAAATTCACTTTAAGTATAAATATATTTATAAATTCTCACTTGTTTAGCTATTTGTTGCATTTTGAAACAGCCTCGCTTAGCTGAACTGGGCTTGTGCTTTCTGCACACGAATCGGGAGCACCAATGGAAATACACTGTAAACACGACCCGTTCGCAGCCATGCACCGTAAGTGATGTTTTTGAGTCATAAAGCGGGTCTTCTTTCGGTTTGCATTTTTTGGGGTTTAGGTCTGTGTGATGTATCTATGTCTCGCTTTAAAATATCTGCCGCTGTACTCGACGGTTTCAGGGCGCTTTGAAACTTTCTAGTTAAAGGCAGCATATTTCCGATACACGAACCAGCGAGTATTGCCTTGGCGTCGCGTGTGAAAAGCGACAGATGTATGAGTTTGAATCCCGATCGGAAACAGGTCTTCTCGTTTTTGTTTTTAATGCATTTCAGAAGGTGGGGGGGGCGGCTTACTGAAAAAGAGAGCAGGTGCAACAAAGCATGAAATAAAATGAACCTGGCGTACTGTTGTCGTGAGACAAACATTAGCTACTATCCCAAATCGCATTACTCTTACTAACAACACTGATCAATAGATTATTGTTACTAGCAACACCTCGCTTATTGTGACGAAGGGCACCGGCGGTGTCGCTCTCCTTGAACCCGTAACGCTTCTGTGGCTGAGCCTGATCGATTCAGCGCCGGGCCCCTTGCGTCCGGCGGTTAACCTCAGCTCTAAGTCGAAAAGGCCTCTCCGGTTTCGTGATGCTGTCATCGGGAGTCACACTTGTCTCGCAGCGTTACTGTGTTGTGTTCAGTGTATTTCTCACCACTTGTGCTCGTTTCGTTGCAATGGATCGTTAGTTTAACCGGTATTTTTCACACAAATGTACGCACAAATGTACACACAAATTTAGAGATAGAATAAAAAATTGTCCAGTGTTTTTTAAATGTATTGTGATGATGCTGGTGACGTAAAGTATTATTATTATTGTTATTATTATTATTATTATTAGTAGTAGTAGTGGTAGTAGTAGTAGTACAAGTAGTATTAGTAGCAATAAACCTAACCCTAATCATTATTAATGGTTTAAAATAAATATGTTATATTAGACAATACAAACTGCGGATCCATATTTTTTACTTGTCAATGTCCATTTGTGGGCTATTTATTGCGTTATTATTATTATTATTATTATTATTATTATTATTATTATTATTATTTTACCTGAATAATAGGGACGATTCGCTGTTACACTTTTATTAACGACAGAAGTACCCCGGCAAAGTACCGCTGCGCGAGTTAAATGCTGAATTGGACATGGAGGGTTTTAAAATGCTGTCAATAATCCCATTCCTTCCTGAGCTCTCAGGTCGGCTGTGGTAAAGCTGGAAAGAACAAAACAACGAATAGTGATAACAGGCCTTTTGAAACAGTAAATTTATCAACAGATTGGAAAGACCTGTCAGTCTTATTCAATGTGACGCAAAACTACACGCTTGATTTGCGCTGGAAACTGAGCGGCATTCCTGGGTCTCTTATATGTGGTGAATGTTTCACTTTCAAGTGAGAAACATTAAGTGTCTATAATTTAGAATAAATCAATAGTATAACGTATAATTCCTGTGAATACTAAGTAATTCATAACCTGGATCGAAGTAGGTTTATATTCTTATTGGTTGTACGGCACATTAATTTATCGTTTCGAGGTTATATTTAGTGGGTAATTTAAAATTAGTTTCGGAACCGGACAGTAGTTTTACGTTTGACTATGTTAATAGACTATTTAAAAATGTATAAATTGCATAGGTGAAAAATAATTTCTTCCGGAAATATTCCATATATTACACTTAAAATTTCCGTTTTATCAGTAAAATTTCTGGAATATCAATTTTTATTACTAATTATAAAATTGTTTGTATCCAATTAAGTAGGCCTAAGACAGACCATTTCCCCCTTTTTAAAAGCAAAAGTGAATGACTCCCGCTTGCTTAGTGCGTCGTATTTTTAGCCAGTACGTTGATACTGGTGTTTCGAAAATGATGTTAATTTTCCAATGTTTTTCCAGACAGCAAACGCAAGCCCTACTTTACAGTCACGCGGGATTTCGTTATGCTGCGCAGCGGCGAGGCTGACTGACCCCGTCTAAATGAAACTCCAACTTTCTACATGTGTTAAAGCATTATTGTTTGTGCCAATATTTGTTATTTGATTATTTGCTTGCAAAGGAAGGAAAAAACGATTGATTTTAATACGACAGGATATGTTATTATCTGTCCTTTCATCAATCCATTCCATCCATCCAACCATCCATCTTCTAAATGCTTATTATGCTCTCGATTGTATTGCTGCCGTATCTCTAGCATCCCTAGGTTACATTATTCTTATTCTTGATGTTGTTGCGGCTGTAATTTTACTACTTAGGATGTAAACATTTAAATGTAAAGTTTTTGTACATTTTTGTGTTTTATTTGTTTTAAATCAAAACATGTCTTATTCGCTGCGCATATTCTTTAGATAAAAGGTGCAGCCTTCCCCGGCACGACAGACATTTTTATGTCGGCATGGTTATGAAGTGGGAGAAAGTTGTAGAAAAACTTTTTCTTGGTTGCCTGGCGCTGGTTATTCATGTTGAGTCTTGACTCGTCGTCCTTCCGTTTACATTGCGGTACTTCATTACCTGTCATTAACTTACTCTTGCTGTTATTTTCGCCTCCTGGCGTAGCGTTTACGATTTGCTATAAGGTGCACTGACTCTGCAGACACTGAGTATCGTAGTATCGTGTCAGGCGTACTTAAGCAAACTATGGAACATCCCTCTGACCCGCATTTTACACACTCGATTGAAATTCAAAACCAAAAAGGGGAAACGATAATATAATTTCCCGCATAGATGGAAATGTTTATCTGGCGTGAATCTTCCGGGCACGCCACCAAACTTAGGGTTTTTAAAAGCAAAATAAAATGGCTTTCTTGAACAATTTTATAACTGCACAAATGGTAATTTTAGCCAAGTAAGTGGCTGCAGTGAGTTATAATTCCGGGTACCATATTTTTAATTATATCTAGTAGTCTCTGAGTATCAAACAAAACGCATCGCAGATACATAGCAGCTGAGATGAGGCACAGCCTAGTATATGAGTGTGAAAACTCACAAATGCTTTCTTAAGCTTTGCATTTATGAATAACCGAGTTTTGTTGTATAATAACGGAATGTCATGGTCCGCAGATCAGCTTTACAACCAATGGGGCAAAACGTTCCCATCCAGATGTTCTGGCACTTTCCGTCTTCCACTCAGGACATACGGCTCGCCTTCAACATCATTCTTCAAATGAAGTGTCTGTGCAAAACACTATTCTTAAAACATTTAACACACCAAGTGACTGCCAATTTATTTATTTAACCGTAATTCTCTGTGATGACCTCAGTAGGTCTATTTTCAAGCTTTATTTAGAGAAATGTATATCAAGCGTCTGCTTTATCAACCTAGTAGCTGGATAGCTGTAATGCTCAGAACCGCGCAATTTTTTTGAAACTTTGAAACGAGCTCTACCGGTAACTCAATGAAACCGTTTAAAACTCCAGTTTACACTCTGATTTGCTCAAGTCAGTAATGGATAGTTACTGGGGATAGACTGAATGAGTTAGAGTTTTCTAAGTGCTTTAGCAAGTCTACCAAAAATGTCCGCTCATCTCTGCAGTTTTGTGGTTCTACTCACAGCACAAAAAGAAAGATTTTGCAAAGTTGTTTCTATAAGGAATTGGATTAGATACGGCATGTACAGTAAATGCAAAAAAAGTTAATTCTGTGGTTTATGAGTCTGGGGTCTTGAATATCACATTGCTGAAGGTCTGTGGTCCAGAGGGCCAGGCGTATTACTCTTCTGTTGTCTCCCACCAAGTGCCCTATGTCATCAGCCCTGAAGCCGTTAACAGCTGCACCCTCCTAAGTCTCTTAAGTGGTTGTTTCTGCTGGAGAAATTGATGTCTGCCTGTGCCCTCCCCACGGCGTGTGCGTGAGCCCTGTTTGCGTGACCGCTTCCTTACCTCCAGCATAGAGGCAGCTCTTGAGCTAAGAGGAGCTGAGCTTTCTTCAAATCCCATATCACCATATAAAACCACGTCAAAAGCACAATAAGGCTTAAGTGTTTACATGATGAGAGAATGACTGAATACTTTTTTATTTGTGCATTTTAGCGTCTATGTACTTTTTATTGTATGCAAGATTGCTATTATCCACATTGGTGTACAAATATGTAAAGTGTAAAATTGGCGTAGATATGATAAAATCATATTTAACACTTGCAACGCTTACATTTTGTGTTTGTGATCACTTGGCACTCTATGTTGATTTTACATTGCACTGTATGTTGATTTTACATTGCACTGTATCATAATCATTTGCATATTTTTTTTATCTTTGAGGTGCCTTAATTTGTTTTTGTGTTTTGGGCTTAATTTGTGTTTGCTGGAGGCCAGAATGACCTGCAGAGTAAGATTTCCATTGCATAGTAAAGCTTGCTGTTTACTGTGCCTGTGACTAAACTCTGGAATCTGCTGTTTGACTCTATTCTTAGATGAACTCTGCTAGGATATCAGTATTGTAGGTAATCTGGGAGCCAACAAACATTTGCACAGGCCTAAATTAAAAAACATGAAGAATATGCAGCTCGCCTTTGTATTTTGTCTCATGACCTACGTGAGTCATTTTAGCATATTTGAATTTTAAAGTACTTGAATTTGGCTATTTAAAAATATTTAAAAAAAAAATGTGTTTGTTGATATCACTGTAATCGTCCTGTGGTAGGTCATAATCTACAATTGCCAGGTGAGACAATGGCTATGTCAGATATGACCATTAGGGGCAGTACTTATCTGCATGAAACTCAATCACCAGCACCGGAGAGTGAGGTGCAAGTGGAGTGACATGGTTTGATCTCCAGGGACAGCGATGTGCGATTGTTATTCCGAGCATTGTCTTAAGTGGGAGAAAAAAAACAGGTGTCCCTCCGCTCCTTCGCCTATCTCTGATCAGTTAACAAAAGGCGCCTTATTAATTGCAAAGCAATTATTGGCATATTTGCATAATGCAATACCATAGTTGGGGTTTATCAAATTAATTGTCACAAAAAGGCAGTGTTGATAGCCTTGCTAAATACCTTTGAATAATTATGAATCGTATTATTTTAACAGGGGGTTTCGTTATTAGTTTATTAAAAGTTAGCGTCTCGAAAGTGCAAAAGCACAGGGATGCTGGTTTCAGTGGAGTACCCACATCATGCCTTCGCTTTCCCACAGGGCACGGCGGGGTGAACCAGCTCGGCGGGGTCTTTGTGAATGGGCGCCCTCTGCCAGACGTGGTGCGCCAGCGCATCGTGGAGCTGGCGCACCAGGGCGTGCGACCCTGCGACATCTCGCGGCAGCTCCGCGTCAGCCACGGCTGCGTCAGCAAGATCCTGGGCAGGTGACACCTCCCTTCGCCTCCACGCCGCTCGCAGGAGATACCCCCATATCTACGCCGAACACCCTCACAATTGCCCCTGATGGGAGTGCGAAGCAGGCCGGCCTCTTGAATTCGCCACCGGGCCGATCAGACGGCATAAAAGCGCTGCCTGGCCGCTGTGACACAGTCATGATAAATCGCTGCACGCAAAATTAAATATTTCCGCTGCGGGGCACAGTTTAGCATAAGGTCATCACTTTTTTATAACTGGGAGCGTGGGCACTTTTAAAACCTGAAAAGGGGAAAAAACTCCCCATTCTGACTTTATGCTCCATATCTAGATCTCTGGCTTAGAATCTACAGAATCACTTCCAATGTTGACTGGACTGTCCTTCTCAGATCTGGGAGCAGCTAGTAATGGCTTTCTGCGGGTTCATTTTTAGTTGCTCTTGGACATTGGCGCAAATCCGGAACATTGGGCCTTTCAGAGGCTGAGTGGCAATGCTGAAATTCGTATTAGCTCAGCTGGTTAAATATGCTTTTGTGTCAATGTGTCATGTGAACAAGGATGTTTGCTTGTCTCAGGGAGTCAGTGTGTGTAACTGTTCTGTTATTGTCCTGGATTGTGTGTGTCAGTGAGTTTGACTTGCACATGCCAGGGCTTGTATATGTGTGTGTTTGCTAGGTGGTTTATGTGACTGTTTATGTGTGTGGGGTCTGGTCGGGCTTGCAGCCAGGGGGTCAGCAGTGCGACCGGCACCGAGGAGGGGCTGCTGGGGGAGGGCCGTCGTACCCTGAGCCCTGGCATCCTTGTCCCGAGGTCGGCCTCCATTGAGTAACCATCTGCTGCTTTGGTTCCTTCCTGGCCCTCGCAGACGCTGGGACCGGGAACCCCCCCCCCCCTCAGCCCTGGCAGTTCTTTCAGTTTTGTTTTGCTTAAGGAGTATTCTACCAGTAATTACACTCACTTCACCACCTGGCCAGGATGTGATCTCCAGATGAGGACAGAAAATCACGGCATCTGTTCTAGAAGTTCTAGAATACGACCATGTGTATCCAGTCACGAGAATGAGTCCAGCAGAACCGGTTCTTTAGCCTTTCTTATCCCCATCTTCCCATCGCACCACTACAGATACTATGAGACTGGCAGCATCCGTCCGGGGGTCATCGGCGGGTCCAAACCGAAGGTGGCCACACCCAAAGTCGTGGACAAAATCGCGGACTACAAGCGGCAGAACCCCACCATGTTTGCATGGGAGATCAGGGACAGGCTGCTGGCCGAGAGAGTGTGTGATAACGACACGGTGCCCAGTGTCAGCTCCATCAACAGGTATGCACGATGCCTTTCAGTCCCAGCATCACACAATTCCAGCTGTACTTTTCTGTTCTGTTATGGATTTATCTGTGTTCTCCGGTATTATTTACAGCCACAGACCCAAGCATACATCCCATACACTCCCTCATTATAACATTACATTTAATTTTTGAGCAGATTCTTTTATCCAAAGCAACACACGATTGAGAAAACAGAGTCAGCCGTCTTACACAAGGGCCAAATGCGTGATTTGACTGGCAACATTCATTTCTGTAGTTCTGAACCAACATAGTCACTGCAGGTGTAATTTCAGAATGAATAGAGATGGTTGTCAACGACGAGTATTTCCACATCTTCTGCCTCTCTGAGGCACAGTGAGATCACCAATGTCCCTCTGTCTTTCCCTGTAGGATCATCCGAACTAAAGTGCAGCAACCTTCCAACCAGCCTGGCTCTCACAACATAGGTAAGGGGTAGGACACAGAGCACACTCTGTGTCCTCAACCCAGAGGTAATAGACCATGCACAGTCCTTCTCTGTGTCCTCAACCCAGAGGTAATAGACCATGCATAGTCCTTCTCTGTGTCCTCAACCCAGAGGTAATACATCATGCACAGTCCTTCTCTGTGTCCTCAACCCAGAGGTAATACACCATCCACAGTCCTTCTCTGTGTCCTCAACCCAGAGGTAATACACCATGCACAGTCCTTCTCTGTGTCCTCAACCCAGAGGTAATACACCATGCACAGTCCTTCCCTGTGTCCTCAACCCAGAGGTAATACATCATGCACAGTCCTTCTCTGTGTCGTCAACCCAGAGGCAATAGACCATGCACAGTCCTTCTCTGTGTCCTCAACCCAGGGGTAATACACCATGCACAGTCCTTCCCTGTGTCCTCAACCCAGAGGTAATAGACCATGCACAGTCCTTCTCTGTGTCGTCAACCCAGAGGCAATAGACCATGCACAGTCCTTCTCTGTGTCCTCAACCCAG
>JABFEB020000049.1:6604343-6618813 GCA_019775895.2 Stomatorhinus ivindoensis
TCAGATGAGGTGCATTGAATTGACCCCCCCCGTCTCCAAGCGGTTATTCTTCAAATCTGTGGCCATGATCCCCCCCCCCCCACCGCACTGCCGCCACCCAGATGGCAAAACTGGTCTTCCCTGTCACCCCACCTCCCGTCCTAAGCATTCTGCTTAATGTGTAACTTGAACGTTCAGTGGCGCTTGCAGCAGCCCTTTGGTGACTGACTGCTGCGTCAGAGTCCAAATCGCCCAAGTTTACGGCCGATCTGCTCAGCTATTGGCGGCTGGTATTGGCTCGAGGGCTGGGATGACATTTTGTCACGCTTTTGTTTTCTACATGAATCAGCTCAAGTGGCTCTATCCTTATGTTGCTGCCTCATGGCTAAGACCTCTTAATGGGGATTCCGCTTTGACGCGATCGCGTTTTATGTGCCTTCTGAAAACGCGAGTCTCAGAGCACGCGTTCGGTTGTGCTTCAGTGTCGTCTGCCGATAGACACACGTCTGTCCACATAGAATCTGCCCCGTTTCTGGTTTATAATCCTCTCTGCTGATCTGTCAGCTTGTGTTTTGTGTCTGACTGAGCTTTTGGTGCCGGCGTGGGCTTCCTGCCTGCGATCTCCCCCGCACCACCAAACGAACTGCTTTAGGGATGGATGAGGTCCTGTAGCTACAATACTGATCGTTTCATTGTGGGTCAAGTCACAGCACAAATCATTCAGTGTCCCATCCACTCCCCCCACCCCAGACATTTTCAACATGTTAATGAAGGGGAACTGCAAAAATTGTATAATACAAATAGACACCTAAAAAGGAAGTTTAAAAATCGGGGCGTATCCACGGGGAAATACCAAAGTGTTTCAGTGTGATGTGATTTAGCGCCCACTCACGCAGACAGCCCTAGATAAACCACACTGGAAGCGCGAGGGAGCAGGATGTTTTATTTTCTACCTGCAGATGTCAGCAGCGACGCACTTATCCCCTATAATTAAGGCTCGCGGCTTAGGATGGAGGGACGTACCGCAGGTACCATGGTGAGTGGATCGTAAACACATTAATCAGCAAGGCATTTATGAATCATGCATGTATTCTTTAGGGATGTGTTGCCCGGCAATAATAATACTGACATTATTATTTATTATGCGCACAAGATTGCAAGGGATTGTTTTGGATTAAGACTCATAACAGGGGACCAAGAGCTTTAATAAAACCCAGGGTGTACTTCCGTCCAACACCGCTTCACCTGTTGAAACGTAGCGCCCCCCTGTGGACGATGATAGAAGTCCAAAACACATTCGTTATATATTTTTCTTAGATGTACTTAAAGGTGCAGTACAATGGTTCAGTTAGTAGCACTGTAGCGTAACGTAACTGGGGATTTTGCGGAAGTGTCTCCGTAGCTCAGGAAAAGAACATGTTGGTGCCGTTTGTATTCAGATTTCCATAATCATGAATTAGTGGCCGTCTTCAAGACAAATAAAATTTGTCTTTCATTTTGTCAAAATTTCATTTTGTCAAAAATATCTAAACAGCACCTCAGACTTGTTTCCCACACTATCGGGATAAATACTTAAATGCGTGTTTAATCCAATTGCCATCACCAATCACCAGGCAGCGTTAGAGTCCCTGGTTCATGTCTTGCTTCTGGGAACATGTGACGAACACTACATGTGAGTATGGGTGCAGTGTTGGATGTTGAGGCTTTGAGGATCCTGGCCTATGAGCTCAGTTAAAACCAGCATCTTGCATTAAACGAATGAGAGTGAGTAACGTACCGCCGCGTGCCAAGCACAAGGGAGAGAGAGCCGATTATAGAACAAGATAATACTATGAATTAAAAATCACTGGCAGTGTGACGGTATTAATGTCATTTGTGTTTGCTGTTTGTGTTTATCAGGCGTTCGACATATGAAAGAGCATTGAGAATGCGGGGGAGGAATTCATGCAGATCTAACTGATGCGGGGAGGAGGGCTGTAGGCAGGGCTGTGGATGGGCAGCTACGGCAAGACCTCTGCACTGAGCAGCTAGAGGCAGGGCCTGAGTTGTATTGGGAGTTTGTGGTGACATTTTAATTGGGGTCATATTGGATTCATATTGGATTTAAGTCAAACGGGTTAGGGATGCAGATCGGTGAGTTTACGCGGTAATTAAGAGGCACTCGTCACTGAAGGCGCTTGTCTTCCAAGTGCTGCTCAAAAGCACAGCCTTTGTCATAGTCTGGGACTCATAGGGAAGCTTGACAGTTACAGAAAATTACTGACAAACAAGAAATCATTTGGTACTGGCAACGATTCATGGATGCACACACAAATGGCAGTGAGCACCCTCTGGAGTTTACAAGGGTAATGAAACATTTTTTTCCCTTCGTTCAACAAACTTCCCCCTGCAACTAAGCTTAATTTATCTGTGAGGCTGTAAACCATCATGATGTCATATAATCACCATAAATGGCCGCTGCTGTCAGGCAGCCTCCTGGGTGAAGGTGATACAGACCCAGGGTATCCATGTTCATATATCTACACTCGGGACAGAGCCACTTCTCCTGTGTTGGGGTGTGTTAAGGTATTGTGTTGGTGTCGCCTCCTGCTGGCCAACGAGAGCAGTGCTCAGGGGCGCCATTGGCTGCTGGTCCCACTTAGTAGCTCTGCAGCATAAACACCTGTGATTGGACAGTGTCCCATGGGCTTCTTGGCCCTGATTGGCTGCACATGACTGAGTCTGGCTGTTGAGACGTGGAAACATTTACAGCTGCAAACAGACTTTTACAATCCATTTTCAAATCTGGGTAGTGGTCTAACAAAATGTATTTAAAAGTGTTAGTGTCCTAGCAACTAATGAAAGTTGTTTTATATTCATATGAAAGACAACAACTCTTTATCAGATTTCAGTCTTATATTAATGGTCCAGAATTGTATGGCAGTTTCACTTAGACCTCAAAATAAGATCCAGACTTGTTATTCTCTGTGAGACCCTGGCGTTGACATCGTAACCACCAGTGAGGGGGAGATGGTGCAGAAAACATTCCCTGGAATAAAGACATGTGGAGTCAGACTTCCCACACTGGGCATATTTCAAAAGTTCATCTGGTAAAAATAGGACATGAAGACCATGCATCTTTTCTGTATGTCTGAATGAAAAATAGCAAATATAAAGTAAGTTTATTAAAACTCCACCATATTTCTATTTTGACACTGTTTATGTAAAGCAGTGGTTCTCATCATGTGGTATGCAGTGTCCGCTTTATGTAGTTAAACCTCAGTTATAGTGGTGGTACATGCCATTGGTTGACTTGTACCATTGCATCCCCCGGGGTCGAGAGCCTAATACTTTCTGAGGTGATTAAAGAGTTTGAAACCCCTGTCCTAAACATCAGATGCACGCTTAAACATGCCAGATCTGGCAGCGGCACTGATCTTCCTTTCTGCGGCAAAAAGCGCATGTATGAAATATTGACGTGATCCTAACCCAGTCCTTTGATGTGATAATTGGATGACAGACATGGCTGCGGCTGTAGCAGACTTTGTTCTTGCCCTTCCTTTGTTGAGTCCATTCTTTCTTCATTGTGGAGCTATCAGAGATACTGAGAGATTAAGAATGCCCAGGCGTCACAGTGGATGTCTCAAAACGCCAACATGGATTGAATATTAACAATATGCTGGTCTGAAGTGCAGAGAGGGACATGTAACATACGTTAAGGGTTAATGGAATACGAAATGGCCACCTGCAACTTCAAATCGAATCACACGGAAGATCATTTGCGACGACAAAGCCAGTGACCCAGCCTTCCAGGAGCACGTCACAGTGCTGTGCAGTGACAAACGCACCGTGACCTGCTCGTGCTAACAGAAGCAAGTGTTGGAAATATAAGAATGTTATAATGTGCAGGCCAATAGATGGATATTGTTCCAAAATGGAGTTTATATGTGGGCCAGTAAGGGTGGTTTTTGACCTATAATGCTGCCGCGAATCTGATATTTGTCTCCCTGTCATTAAGTGAATTGTTACCTGATATTTACATTAATTTAACCAAAATGACAGACAAAATATGGTCAGCTATGCTTCAGTCGCACCGTTGGGGGCCTTGGTTTGCTGGCCGAACATGGAGATGGGTCCTGTCCATTAACGGCTGTGAAAGCCAGCAGCAGTGACTTGCTTAAGAGAATTTAAGCTGACTGAATAGCAGACGTGCCGCCACGTTTTAAACCAGCTGTTTAACCTGACAATAGAGCCGCAGTAGGCTATTCCTGAGAGCAGATTCCACTAAGTTTGAACTCCGATCACTGGATTCAGAATGCTAGCCATTACACTGGGGAAGCAGGAGATGCACTGCTGAACACTGCCGGAAGCAGAGAGCAAACCGGGGGCCTTAAATCTTCACCCTAACACCCTCCCAACTGAGCTATTCCTGCATTATAGCCTGAACAGAAACCTGAATCCTGGTCGTCCAGATTAAAAATCCGATGCTTTACAAAGTGACCTCAGGCTTTTGTCTTGACTGTACAGTTGTATCACACTTCTAGGCTACATTGTAACACACGAGTGAGGCAGAAGGATGATCCGATGGATGAGGAAATAAACAGCAGGATTATTAAATCAAAGGGATACAAAATTTGTAGTTATTTGACCAAGATTATAGTTTTTTTTAAACTTTATTGATTTTTCACAAGGCAGATAAAGGACAGCATAGGTGCATCATATTTAATAATGAAAAGAATTTGTAAGCAGTACAAGAGGTGAGGAACCATTACACTGCAATATAGTCAATATACTAGCATTCATTTCATTAAATTAATACTCTCTGAATGTGTGAAAGTGAGAATTGCATTTGTGTTTGATATTGATTTAAGTGTCTTACGAAAAAACACACAAAAAATCGACTTCGAGGCTTTGAAACATCATTTCTGTTTTGTATACATCTAAATGTGGGTTAGTAACACTATGAAATCCTCTTGGGTTGTTTATGTAAACTGTAACCTTATAGAAATCACTCTACCTTTCGGGCCTTAGTTAAAATTTTGATGTCAGCCCGCACTTTCCAAATTCTGTTTCTTGACCTGGCCACCAGAGGGAGTCAGAGAACAACGTCAGCTTTTCACATTAAAGCTCCTTCTCTTCTGAGTGTATTATCTAATCACCATAGAGGGGCTGCACCTGTGTCTGACTGGTTCCGGCATTGGTCGACACTTGCTGCTTTCTCTTAAAGCCTCTATGTTTCTGCTAATGTCTCTCCTCTTAGTGCACCTTGATTTTGCATCTCATTAGGATTATATTCTGTTACTGGGTTCTCTGGTAACATGGACAGAGATTGTTACTGGGTGCTCTGGTAACATGGACAGAGATTTATCTGCGGCTTCTGGGCCACGTTTGGGTCCATTTAGGTCTGTACCCCCCCCCCCTCACCTCCACATCCATCCAGAAAATGTGTCCCACCATCTGGTCCTGTGAAGGCTGCATGGCTGAACATACAAACACCTTTTGGACCCAGGTACTGTCCTGTCTTTATGAATACGTGATCAGAGCCACACGTCGCGTCGTTAAAGCCATTTGCTGTCTGCTGAGTTTGTTCCATGGCATACATCCCTCAGCATAAATTTAGTGCCCGAAAGCTGCAGAGATTCTTTCAGCCTGTGGCTTGTTCGTTAATCACCTGCAGCAATCCAGCTGTCAATGTCTTTAGGCAAGGAGTCCGACTCGTCCCCTGGAATTTATGCGACCGAGACCCTGAGGCTGAAGTAGGTTTATCGCATTTATCGCAATTTTATGTGTGTTGCTCAGAATGGGAATGGAGTGTGAAGGATGGACGGCACCGTTACCCACAAGGCATCTGCAGGCACTGGACTTGGAAGCTTGAATTACAGGCTTAGGGGGAACACATTTCATCCCAATCAATTGATCAATTGATAAATCAATAAACTCATCAATCAATCAGTCAAAAAAAAAAAAATTATGCAATCGCTGTTTAAAAACACCCATGATCTGTTGGTATAGCAAAGGCCAAAATAGATTTACAAATCGACCCGGACAGAATTCTACAAGAAACTAGAAGGAGTGAAAACTCAGCTTGGGCTGAATTGCAATCCTGCAGCTGTGAGACAATCTCACTGTCTAATTCTGTTTTATTCTTCGTTCCCGCAGAACATGCCACACTCTCTTGCCAGTACCCTGCTCAGTGCCTAAACCCAGCTCAGATTCAGGTACAACCACCATTTTTAAATATATTATGCAAACAAACATGAATATAGACTGAGGGATGTTTTTGATTGTGTCCTTTCTAAAAGAATCTCAAATCTGAGAAACAAACCAGAACAGGTGTAGCAGGAGATGGCCAAGCAATACCTGCATGACCAAGCGATACCTGCATGGCCAAGCGATACCTGCATGGGTTTACAGTGAGCTGAAAATAAATCCCAGGCACCAGTAGGACACGGTGTAGAAATGCCCTGGATGGGATGGACGTCCATTACTGGGCAAACGCCTGCATGGCCTCTCACTATGACACCAATTTGTTGTGTGAAAATATTCGGAGGAAACTTGCTTTGCACCGAGAGGATGTGCAAACTTCCAGCCCTGGAAGTTCGAGTCTGTTGTTCCATACAGACAAAGCTTCTTCTTGCTTTGTCAGGCATCTGCAATCGGCGGCCACTCTTCAGTAAACCTGCTCTTTAAAGCCTCCAGCGTGCACATTAGCGTCTGGTTCTCAAACAGAAACAAGCTACATAAGTGACAGAGTATAGCGTAGACCTGCTGTCATTCACAGACTCGTAAGAAGGCCGTACAGAGCACAGGGCACCTCTCAGATCATTGTGAGGGACATTATTCATATTGTGACCAGCACAAGCAACAGACGGATGAGCGAGTTCAAAATAATGCTAATTTATTTTTGTGTTTTGTGCCTTTCCTTAGTAGTCAGGCACCAACATATCTTAGGAAAACCTTCATCTTCCCATCAGAAAGGTCTTCAGTTTTCTTCTCAGGCTAATTGAACCACTGACAGAGAAGCGTTTGATGATAGCTATCATTTACAGAGCTGCTCGGCAGTCCGTTCAAATGCAGTTCAATGCGCAAGCAGAAATGCACTTGTGTTTAATACAACGCTATGCACTTTTGTTAAATATCCCCTTTTAATATTAACAGCTTAATAATTAACAACTTTAATATAATACAAAGCACAATGATCAGGTCAGAAGGGAATGAAAAATTCATATTAAATATGCAAAAACACCTCTCCCTTAAGGGGAGAATTACTACATAGACTACTAACTAGATGCATATTTGTATGCAAGTGTTCATTTATATTCATATAAAATGACTATCAGCTCAGAGGTCAGACTGTTTTAATATGTGTGTTTGAGAGCAAACTCTGTTTGTATGCATTTATCCCTGCAGGATTCTCCTCTTTCATTCAGAGTAGGTGCAGTGATACAAGTTAATCTGCTTATAGTAAATCAGACGCCCTTTTCTCATTCAAATGTTTTTTATTTTTAAATCATCCCCTCCGAGGCTTTATTCGGGGTGACTGAAGTACGTGGGCTCCACATTTACACCCCCCCCTCGAAGCACAGAGACTGTAGGCCCAGCAGATTTAAGTGAGTCATCACCATGTGTCAAGATCAGCTGTCGTAAATAATCCTCACGGGTGAAGCCATTTAATCGAACGTCAGGAGGGGCAGTGTGTGTGTGTGTGTGTGTGTGTGTGTGTGGGTGGGTGGGGGGCGGGCGGGCGGCTTGAAATTTCACAAGCGGCTCATGAGACACTGGATACCAAAGACGTTCTGTTGGTGCATATAGTGTCAGAGACATACGATCGCCTTGATCCCCCTCCTCCAGTTCCACGCTTCATTGTCGCTGCATAAATATGCTTTCAGCGAGTGCGTGGTCAGCTTCCATCGCTAGTATGCAAATCATACCTTTAAAAGACTCCGTTTGTTAATTATGTCAGCTCAAACTGGAGAATATGCCGGAAGGATCGGGGAAAATCCATTTCCTTTAAAAGCCTGAGGCCGGTTGCACAAAACACCTTAAGTTAAGATTTTCCTTAAAGTCCGAGTTACGGTCTCCTTAAAATAGTCGGTTGCACAAAACACCCTTAAGTATCCTCCTTAAGGTTTCTTTAATATTTTCTCTTAAGTATTTGAGTTTTTCTCCTTATCTTGGTCTTATTCTTAAGGAATCCCTTAACAGTGGCACGAAAGACCTTAGCAACCAAACTAAGGGGAAAAAATGAAGGTACCTCTAACCGCACCTTAACGGCAACGTGGCCGGGTTTATGATAATAAATAACGAAAATGAACGAATCCCCAAAAGAATGTTCCGCAACCGGGAGAACCCCTTAGATATGAAGATCAATTTATTAACAGAAAATATCAATATTCAATCAATGTCCAGTTAGTTTGCAATCACGAACATAAAATAACTAATGTAAGAGTTCTTGAATTAATTTTCATTGCAATTTCCTCCCACATTCGTTGTTTTCTGTTTGCTGTTATTTGCGGATCAAATTTACTTTTTAGCATGTTCTTTCTTTTATTGTATTCTCCAAAAGTATAATCTTTTCCTCCGCTGACCACTTTGGCTTTCTTGTCGTCTTCTTTTCTCCCATTTTTTTACTCTGTGAGTAACTTTGTGAGGCGATACCGGGTATCACAAGCAGATGCGAGTGCAAGCATATGAACGGTCTCCATGGAAACGGGACAATTTTACTGCTGTAAAACGTCTTTCAATGTTGTAAATCCCTTAATGTTTTTCCTTAACTAAGGAAACCTTTTAAGTGGTTCTGTGCAACACCCTTAAATAAATCACTTAGCTAAGGACAGATTTAACCTTAAGTATCATACTTAAGGGGAAAACTTAAGGTGTTTTGTGCAACTGGCCCCTGATATTTAGTCATGTGATCTTCCCAGTGTCATCACTTCACTTCAGGTGGATGGAGGGAAGAACCCATTGTACTCCGGAGGGTTTTAGAGCATTGTTTCCCAATCCGATTCTCAGGCACCCACAGACAGGAGCTGGGAGGTGGCAAAAATGTGGACTGTCTGGCAGGGAGCTGGGAGGGAGCAAAAATGTGGACTGTCTGGCAGAGAGCTAGGAGGGTGCAAAAATGTGGACTGTCTGGCAGGGAGCTGGGAGGGAGCAAAAATGTGTACTGTCTGCTAGGGAGCTGGGAGGGAGCAAAAATGTGGGTTGACTGACAGGGAGCTGGGAGGGAGCAAAAATGTGGACTGACTGACAGGGAGCTGGGAGGGAGCAAAAATGTGTACTGTCTGCTAGGGAGCTGGGAGGGAGCAAAAATGTGGACTGTCTGTCAGTCTCCAAGAACCGGGTTGGGAAACACTGTTTTTGAGGATAAGTGGAAGGAGAACCTCAGTGAAAAAACAGGGGCATAATGGATCTTTAGTGTGCCTGCAGTGACTGTGACTGTTATGACAAGGAGGTTGGCGTATTTCAGTACACTTCAGTAGGAGTATGAACTGGATGACTGTTCTCTAACTACCCTTAAAGTATGTCACTGTAGAGATGCAAACTCGCACCAATACTCACACAGACCTGGCATCTCTTTTCTTGCTTCTAGTTCTAAGATGTGTGAGTGGAGTATCGGGCTGGACTGGCCGTCTGCCATACTGGGCGTTTTCTTGGTGGGCTAATGGGTAAGTGGGACCCCCCCCCCCCCCAACTCAAAATTCACCATGGGGACCCAAAAGTTCAGGGCTGATAGGGTGTGTCAAAGGAAAAAGGAAATGATACATTTGTATATTTATTTACTTGACTAATTTCCACCCGAGACTCAGGACCTTGTGACCTTGCATAGGACAAGTGGGTATAAAAAATTGACGGATGGACTGATTTCCACCCCTGGCTCCATGACTGAAGATTTTAAATTTTGCATTGTACCAGTGCTTGTCACAATGTCAGAATAAAGAGCACCAGTCTGAACCTTTGTTTGTCACTGGGGCTGTGTCCTCAAGCGGCTGCCAGTTGTACCCTAAGGACTCGGAGTAGCGTCTCTGTACTCGTGGGGGTACATTAATGTTGTTTTTACATTGGGGATTTTCCTCAGAGCCCATTTACGTACATTAAATTACGTACTAAAATCCACACTTACCTTTCAGCTAAGGGTACGATCGGCAGACTCTGGAGGGTACAGAACCAGGGACAAGCGAAGGTACACATTGGTAACTCTTTTTTCTGACTGTGCAATAACTACACTCAGAACATCTGGTAGAAAACTAAAATTAAAGGTGAAGATGATACAACTGATTTAATTGATTACTTTAGCTAAAATGTCTCCCCCTCACGTAGAAAAAAAGATAATGGATTTTTATGTTTTTCCTGTGCTAGTAGGTGTAGGAATTGGGGGGGGGGGAGCAAATATTTAATTTGGCTTCATTCACTCCCCCGTATAAAGAGACCTTTGAGTTTAAATTATTAATTCGTGTCCCCCAAATGTCCTGCCCCAATCACGTGGTTCCAGGAACACAGAGGTGAGGGTATGACCCGCCAATTTTCACTGGGCAGGTTGAATCGTATTAATAAATCATGTATGACTCTATCCGCATATTAACAATTATGTCAGAAATCCACCCTTGCATTAATTTACGTCTCTCTTGCTATGACCTTAACGCGACCGATAAGTGACATATTCTCCATCAAGGTAAATTGATATCTAATACCTCTAACATTTGTCACCTGATAGGCGCCAGGATGGGATTAAACCATGAATCTTATCTGATTCTGCAAACGTGCTCCGGGAGGATCCGCAGCGCGATCATAACCCAAGACCACACGTCAGCTTACAATATTTATTGCGATATTATTTTTGTCGTTGACCCCCCCCCCCCCCGCCATTGCCACGGTGCTTGAATCTGGGGAGTAAGACACAGAAGTTGGGAAAACTGCACAGATGCAACTTTGTTTAAAATGGTCAGAGGGTCAAACGGCAGTTGATTTGCTCGTGTTTTTATATATAGTTTATACTTTGCAAATGAAAAGAAATATTCTTAAAAACAGTAACTTTTATACGGATTGAGCAGACATGGTGACGTTTACTCCCGCGACTCTTTCATTCTGTCTCCTGGTTTCCACTGTGGGAGGTAAGCAAAGCCCTTCAGCGATCGTTACAAAAACCGATAATCTAATTTAATTGATATACAGAAATGCCCACTTCCTGAAACGCTTCAACGCATGTATAACTGATCTCTAAACATAAATGATACTACATAATTAAATGTGCAAAAGTAGAAGTGTGGGGGACTGTGTGATTTGCTAGCATTTTAAACGTCTTTTGCTCTGTTTTTATTTTGTGATGCATTTATTATGATATATACATGATACAATTTTTTTAAAGTGTGTCCATATAACTGTTTTCTGGTGCACAGTAGCCTTTGCATGAGAAACACGTGCTTTGGAACTTTTGAACTTCAATATTGGAATTAAATAATGAGTTGAATTAGTAATTAGCATTGCATAATTCAAGACTTATACACATAATTTAGTGTAAATCCTCACAGCATGTAGTTGATTTTGCACACCAGCTATATGGATGTTTAAGAATATTTGAGAGGTGTGACGTGTAGCATAATTACTGTTTGGAGCCGAACAGTAACTGCTTGTACCGTTCGAAAATTGTCACGCGTTGATTAATTGCCTTCTTCAAATATAGGCTATGTGTTTAAAACGTCAGTAAATTTTAATATTAATAGGATCAGGAATGCAGCATGAATGTTTAGATAATTCTGTTCTTTGTTATCGGAGTATAGACAATCTTTGGTCATCTGTATTGCTTGTAGTTAATGGCAGATGTGTAGTACACTCGCGGTGTTGCTTGTAGTTAATGGCAGATGTGTAGTACACTCGCGGTGTTGCTTGTAGTTAATGGCAGATGTGTAGTACACTAGCGGTATTGCTTGTATTACTGCTACCTAACAAGCGTAGTCAAATGAATGAATTTCTTATAACGTGGTTCAGTGCATGAAGTTCACCGTAAGGATTTGTTCCGATTTTTTTCGGGGACTACACAATATTATTTAAGTAAGCCTACTAAAAGACATCAAAGGTAAATATTTTTCTGTGACAACGAAAATATAGGTAACGCTTTAATTAAAGCAGTCATCATAATGTATTATAGGAACCTCCATAATGCATTATGAAGGTATTTATAGTGCATTATAGATGAGAGCTTCATAGAGCATTCATTATGCATAATAAACATGGCTATAATGTGTTATGGTTTTTAATAAATGGTTATAGCTGTGTGTATAATACTTTATGAATGCATTATGAAGGTATCTATAATGCATTAAACATGGGTGTTTTCAGTCTTCCCAAAATATTTTCTCCCAAGTACCTGCAGTACCTTTGCATAAAATGGCTGAATATTTGTTTCATAAGAGAAAAATATACAACTGTGTGAAATATGGTGCAGTTAATACTTCTAAGCAGATACAGTATATGTGCAGCAACAGCCAGAAAAAAGAGCAGAAAGAGAAAGAGTGGATGTAGTGATGAAAAGATGTATAAGGTGTTTTAATAGTGTATAAAGTAGCTTTTCTGGTTGCAGATAGCAGGTTTTTGGTGGCACTGATTATGGGACTTATTTGTTTATAACAAGTTAATGTTGCTGGTGTTCAAAATGTGTACAAGAATCGGGACATCTTAGCTGATTAGGGGTGAATGGATGGGATTTGGGGAGACCACTGTGTGTGTGGATGTACAGCTGTCCGTTTTCTCTCAGTAGAGTTTGTTAAAATCGGAGGCTGGACAATCCCATAGTGGAAACGTTCATCTTTTCAAGGAAGGTTCTGGAGATGGGGAGCCATTTTTAAGAATTCACAGAGAAAACAGTGTATTCTGAAGTGGTGCTGTGTGTTCTAAAGCAGTGTTACTCAAGGGAGCAGAAACGTGGACTGTGTGGGGGAGCAGAAATGTGGACTGCATGGGGGAACAGAAATGTGGACTGTGTGGGGGAGCAGAAACGTGGACTTTGTGGGGGAGCAGAAATGTGGACTGTGTGGGGGAGCAGAAACGTGGACTGCATGGGGGAGCAGAAACGTGGACTGCTTGGGGGAACACAAACGTGGACTGTGTGGGGGAGCAGAAATGTGGACTGTCTGGGGAAGCAGAAACGTGGACTGCATGAGGGAACACAAATGTGGACTGTGTGGGGGAGCAGAAACGTGGACTTTGTGGGGGAGCAGAAATGTGGACTGTGTGGGGGAACAGAAACGTGGACTCCATGGGGGAACACAAATGTGGACTGTGTGGGGGAGCAGAAATGTGGACTGTGTGGGGGAGCAGAAACGTGGACTGCATGGGGGAACACAAATGTGGACTGTGTAGGGGTCCCCGGGGATAGGTCTGAGAAACTCAGCTTTCAAGCAGGATGGTGATTTGTGAATTTTTCAGAAAATTGCCCATAGCACTTTAAGAACGGGGATACTTTAGAGGAAATGTATAATTAAATGGCCTATTTTACTTTTGAGCGGCAGCAGCACTGTTATTTGTCTAATGCCTTCTGAATAGATCTTTTGAGGGACGGCAACAGTCTCTTTGGCGGGGGGGAGTCTATCAGCAGAACTCAGTCCTCACCCCACGTCAGCTCCCTGGACCCCCTTTATCCTGAAGTGGTGGGTGTGGCCCAATGTCAGCCAATTCTCTTCTTTGGCTGCCATCTGTGGGTGTGTCCCGATGTCGGCCGAGTCTTTTCATTGGAGGTCATCTGTGGGTGTGTCCCGATGTCGGCTGAGTCTTTTCATTGGAGGTCATCTGTGGGTGTGTCCCGATGTCGGCCGAGTCTTTTCATTGGAGGTCATCTGTGGGTGTGTCCCGATGTCAGCCGAGTCTCTTCAATGGCTGCCATCTGTGGGTGTGGCCCGATATCAGCTGAGTCTCCTCATTGGCTGCCATTTGTAAGTGTGTCATGATGTCAGCTGAATCTCTTCATTGGCTGCCATCTGTGGGTGTGTCCCGATGTCAGCCGAGTCTCTTCATTGGCTGCCATCTATCGGTGTGGCCCGATATCAGCTGAGTCTCCTCACTGACTGCCATTTGTAGGTGTGTCCTGATGTCGGCCGAGTCTCTTCATTGGCTGCCATCTGTGGGTGTGTCCTAATGTCAGCAGAGTCTCTTCATTGGCTGCCATCTGTGGGTGTGTCCTGATGTTTGCCAGGCCTCCTCATTGGCTGTCATCTGTGTTTTTAATCTTCTCTCCCAGGTTTTTGCATGGCAGTGAATCAACAGCACTAAGTGCTGGCAGCAAGGCCCCGGGGTGGTTAAATATGAATCCTATGGCGGCATGGTGCTTAAGTGAGTGACACTGTTGTCTCACACCTCCAGGGTTAGGGATTTGCACTCCACCCCAGATCTGTGCCTTTGGAGTCTGGATATTCTCCCTGTTACACGCGTTTCCTCCTGCAGTCAGCAGTGTGTGTGTGAGATACAACAAACTACATCCCATCCAGGGTGTTCTGTGTTGCTTCGGATGTGGGGGGGGGGG
>JABFEB020000049.1:6650840-6667537 GCA_019775895.2 Stomatorhinus ivindoensis
TGACTGAGTATGAGACTAAAACCTTCCGATGGCAGACGCTCTGAGCCTGACTGAGTATGAGACTAAAACCTTCCGATACTCTCTGTCAGTTTCTTTGCGTGGACACCCAGAAGGTCAGTGTCCATATTGCAATAGACGACTGACAATATGAGGAAAGCAGAGCCAGATTTCTGTGACTCCTGACAGAGGACGGCGTCTCTATCCCTTCAGCATCAATACAGCAATGTTATGTATGTACGCTGCTAAAGGGACATTGTTTACCTTCATTTTGCATTTTTTAATGTGTATGGAGAGACTGGAATCAAATATTGGGAAAGCTGTGTCAACGTCTGCTGGTGATAATCACAGGTTTAATTTGTCCTGTTTTTGCTTTCACCTGTTTATTTCCCTTCTCGATTCTTGTGCTGTGCCGTGCGCTGATGCATTTAATGCTCACCGCCAGCGAGCTGCCTTAAAAAGGCTTTTTACTGGCAAGAAAGATGCTCTGGTTGCCTTTCATTGCTGGCAAAGCCAGCCTTCCCTTTTTAGGACGATCACTATAAGCCAGTGTTATAGTATTGGGAACTATGGTATAGTATAGAATTGTATAGTGTTATGGTATGACTATGTGTTTATAGTACAAAAAGAGTCACAAAACTAGCTGGGGTTAAGGTAGAAGAAGTATAGTATAGTATTGTACAAAAACTGTCAGAAAACTAGCTTGGGTTCAGCTGGCAGTATAGTGTAGTATAGTATAGTTATATAGTATAGTATGACATGTTATAGTACAAAAACTATGACAAGGCTAGTTGGGGGTCAGACAGCATCCAGCCACTGATTACACGTCCAGCTGCTCCCAAAAAGGCTAGCCCTAACACCCACGCTGTTTTTTCAGCGTCAGAGTCAGCGTGCTGCCTGCCATTTGAGCAGTAATGTCACCTCCATCCGTGCTTTCTGCCGTCGCCGGCGCGACCCATTAATGCAGTGGTTCACGACACCCGGCAGGAGTTTAATCAAATGGAGCGCAGCACCTAAGAGCCCAGCTTGCGCTGTCACCAAGAGCGGGGCTAGCTGGAGCTCAGGAGGTGCCCTTAGTGGTACGGCGTGTTAAATAATCGGGAGAGTTGTTCAAACGAGAGGCGTGTTTAAGGTGCCTGTCTAACGCTTATCCAGCTCACACGAAACACTTATTCAAACTAACTTATAATGCTTATACTGCTAGAAAAAAAACAACCCAATAATCAAAATACTCATATGAAAGCAACACATACTGGGATCTTCCCAATATACTTGCACACTGATAATCTGTTCCCATATACTGTACAGCCATGGGAAAATAGTAAAAGATCACCCCATATTTTTTAAGAATATGTATTTTTAAAATCCTGGTTTAATCCTGGTTCTGCTCGCAGAGGCTACATGGCTGGTTGCTTCAAGGCTCAAAGTTTCTAAGACAGCATGACAGAAGAATAAGGTGAAGCAGGAGACACTGAGAACGACCAGAAACCAGCCAGGTAGAGGGTGGAAGTGACTTTATAATGGCAGGGATGACCAATAACTTATCCAGTAGTGACTCATGAATCGGAGGATAGCATCAAGTGACCTTCAAAAGGAATGGGAAACATTAAGTGCAGCTGTGAAGTGCACTAGGACAGTTCATATCAGGCTCCTAGAAGCAGGACTGAAGACCATAAAGCCAGGAAGAAGCCCTTCATTAATGAGAATGAGAGAAAAGCCAGGCTGCAGTTTGCAGAAAAATATATATTATTCAAAGACGCACATCCATAAACTGAGCCATGAGTGAAACAATAAATTGTGCTGTGGTCTCTTAATTTTTTCTGTGGCTGTACTTAAGATTTTATTGGTGACTTTGCAGTCTTACTGGTCTGCGTTAGTGGTTTTGAATCCCTTCATATGTTACTTTTCTTTTCTCCTGAATTGTGTTAGTGCAGAGAACTTTCTCCCTTTTAGCTACATGCTAAAAAAATGTGCTCAATTCAGACCTTTAGATTCCGACCATTAAAGCCTTTAGCTTGTCCTTCTGTCTCAGAACTAAAATCTGACACAAGAAGAACAAGAAGAGAAATCAAAGAAGCTCCGATTATGTAACTTTAAAAGGTTCCTATCTTTTCTTTTTTTTTCTTCCAGATTTGGAATGACTACAAATTGAGGTGGATCCCGGCAGATTTTGATGGTATTGAGTATATCCGTGTACCCTCAAATAAAATATGGAGGCCGGACATTGTACTATTGTACATTTTATCTGACAACATTTAGGTGGTTAAGCTACGCAGTGACCACAAAACTATATACCACTTGTTTGTTCTCAAAGTCGTAATTATAACATTTTTAGGGAAGGCTAGACCAGGTCTATGTAACTAACGGTCCTCCAGGTCGAGCACTGCTGCTTCTCCAGCCTTCCTTTACCTGTGAGCCGGGTGGGAAGCCTCTAGCCAATCAGAATTAGAAATTATTAAACTACCTATCTGGGAGAACTGAAAACTTGGCATGGATTTGGAATGGAGGTCCAGGTTTGAAGATCCCTGAGTTGAGTAATAATGTTCATTTAGATGTGACACACTTTTTGTTTGTCAGCGCTGTAGGCGATTTTCTAGTGGAAGATAAAACCAAAGCGCTACTAAAGTTTGACGGGACGGTGACCTGGGTTCCCCCAGCCATCTTTAAGAGCTCCTGCCCCATGGACATCACCTACTTCCCCTTTGACTACCAGAATTGCTCCATGAAGTTTGGATCTTGGACGTACGACAAGGCCAAGATTGACCTGGTCCTGATTGGGTCCAAGGTCAACCTCAAGGACTTCTGGGAGAGTGGCGAGTGGGAGATCATTGATGCTCCTGGGTACAAACATGACATTAAGTATAACTGCTGTGAAGAGATCTACCCTGACATCACCTACTCCTTCTACATCCGCCGGCTCCCTCTCTTCTATACTATCAACCTCATCATCCCCTGCCTGCTTATCTCCTTCTTGACTGTGCTGGTCTTCTACCTGCCTTCAGACTGTGCGGAGAAGGTCACCCTGTGCATCTCAGTGCTGCTGTCCCTCACCGTCTTCCTGCTGGTCATCACCGAGACCATCCCCTCCACCTCGCTGGTCATCCCGCTCATCGGCGAGTACCTGCTCTTCACCATGATCTTCGTCACGCTCTCCATCGTCATCACCGTCTTCGTCCTCAACGTGCACTACCGCACGCCGACGACGCACACCATGCCCGGGTGGGTACGCTCCGTCTTCCTGCTGGTTCTGCCGCGTGTTATGTTCATGCGTAGGCCTATGGACTATCGGCTGGCCAAAGGCACAGCCAGCGTTGAGAAGAGTGGGAATAGCTCCTCGGAGCAAGGTGCCACAAACTGTCTGGAGTACAGTGAGAGCACGTTGCCCGCGGACTCCAACAAGTGCTCGTGTCGGCATACCAACAATGACTCGGATGCGGACTCTGGCAAACTGGTCCAACAGCCGAGCTCCCAGCCCGTCAACAAAGTGGTGGCCTTCTCCGTGGTCTCACCCGAGATCAAACAGGCCATCGAGAGCGTCAAGTACATTGCGGAGAACATGCGGAGTCGCAACAAAGCCAAAGAGGTACCATTTTTTTTTAACTGTGCATGTTGAACTGCTAATTAGCATCTAGCGCAGGGTTCCCCAATTCTGACCCCGAAGGGCCAGAATCCGACACAGTTTGCAGATTCCCTGCTGACACATCTTAATTAATCTGCTAATTACCAGGTTTAGTAAGTGTGTCTGAGCAGGGAAATCTGCAAACTGTGTTGCAAACTGGCCCCTTAGGACCGGAACTGGGGAACCTTGATCTGGTGTCTAGTCTTACCAAAGAAGTGTGGTATAGGTCAGAAAAAAACTAGACTCAAGAAAGGTCGAACTTAACACCAGTGAAGGAAAAGAGGGAAAAAAATACTTTAACTCCCTTTTGAAGCTGCAGACATACATAAAATTCAGGATGAATTAAAACAGCAACCCCTACATTCTGCAATCCGTACCCCACGGCCAACCATGACTTTGATCATGAAGAAATATGCATAAAAGATGTGCGTCTGCTTAACATTCCACAAGTTTCTTAGTGCAGGATTTGCTTCCATTCTAGACCCCAGTATAAGATATAACAAGGAAGGACATGCAGCTCGTCATGAGAAGCTATACAGCTACGTTCATATTGAGTCGATATGTAGGAACGCGTTGGCTTAATGGATTACTTTTCAGTAGAATTGGTGTGAAGACCTAAAAAATTACAGTTAATGCCATATGGAGGGAAACGGGAACAATACTATCAAAAATTGCGTTAGTGGTGGATATTTCTCCTGTGGCCAAAAGCTCACTGGTGTTTCACTAGGACTCTTCCGGCACCTCTAAAAACAGGGCAATGTGCAAGGCGAGTTTGGTCATACAAGCTCCTCCAGAAGTCTGGAAGTCAGGTCATGTCCCCTTGAATAATTTGCGCATTGAGTGGCGCACGCAAGACAAAGCAAACGACCCCCTCAAGCAAGGAAATCAGTGGGTATGGACATTATTTTGTTGGGAGTTTTTCTTAAAACTGACCGTCCAGAATTCCAGATACCAAATTAACAAAGTGCAGTAATGCGCTTATAATGAACTCTGACATGTAGAAAGTTTCTTGGAATAGATAGAGAAACTGGAGAGTTTCTTGGTTTGTTTAGCGTAGAATGAAAGATGGGGAGGTTTTCCTGTAGGGGTGATGAATATTTGCTAGAAAAATAACAAGCTGTCATTCAGATGATCTCCTAATGAGGAGCTGAAGTATCGCAGCTATTCCTTTTTCTTATTTATTCTCTCCTGTCCTCGTCCTCCTCCTTTATTCTCCACTTATCCATATTCAATTCCACCCTGAATATTTACCCTCCGTTACGTAACTACGATTTCCATGCTTCTTACCCGTTTGTCACGCATCTTCGGTCAATTTTATTTTGTCGCGCTTCTGCTCTGGTCCTCATTCTTCTCCAATTCGCCTGCCTTCTGGACCGCTGACCCCCCCGGTCGGCCTTTTATCTCACAGGTGGAAGACGACTGGAAGTACGTCGCCATGGTCATCGACCGGATCTTCCTCTGGGTCTTTGTGCTGGTCTGTGTCTCAGGGACCCTTGGTCTGTTCCTGCAGCCTCTCATTAGCTTCTTTTCATAAATCCCTCACAATGTCCTCCTATTATCACATTTTAGGACTTTTTTTGTTGGGAAACAGCGACAATGCATATGCTGTTGTAAAATGTAAATGACTTATATATTTTAGAAGACCACCGGATTTTTTGTTCATGCTGACGAATAACATTTTTGCGGACTATGCTGTCGAATAAAAAAAAAAAAACATCTAGTTCCCCGATGAAGCACTGCTAAATGAAGATGAATTCCTGTTATTTAAGGAGAGACTTTTTCAATGGGAAAACCTTATTTAATAATGAAAATGTGGATAATTGTTTACAGATTTCCACCATAAAAATGATGAATAATCATCCGTTTGTTAAATTATTTTTGAAAAGTGCACGTATTGAATATTGCTTTGAGTATATTTTAAGCTTCAAAAACCTACATATAGTGAACATATGGCTATTTCCTGTTTCTCCTTTCCTCATATTTAATTAATATTAACATTAATAAAAAGCACAGCACAGGGAAGCGGGGGGTGATCTTATTTCCCTCTCGAGCACATTTCAGTGTTTCTGTTTGAATTTTTTTGACGTGCTCAGTGCACATTGCAGCCAATGCGCATATGTGCTAGAATACATTTCCCTACTTACTGAATAATTTCTGCAATATGTTCACTTTGGGACAGTCTTCCAACGTAGTGTATTAAATGTCTGGAATATCTCCTGTAAACAAGACTGAGAAGCATGCAACGGCTATGGATTACAGATGTCACGCTTGTGATGCAGCATGGAATGTAGGTTCATTTTATTAGCATTGTTGAAGGAAATGGAATCACGTATTCATCTATATTCATATGTACTGTCAGACTGTTGGATGTAACAGATTCTTCAGTGCAATTCATTACATGTATTCCATGGTAGTTTGTGAATCTCCAAAATGTTTTGTTTGTTTGCTTGTTTGTTTATTAGAAACAATAAATTATTTGAAAGATTCTATATACTCTTGAACAATTTTAAGACCAGTATATAATATGTAAAGAAAAACAAGGATTGAGCCACATTTTATAAACAAAATAAGATTATATAGCTGTTAACTGACTAAATATGTAAGGCCTTTGAGTCACAATTATGATACACATGTAAAATGATAATTTTACTTTAAAATGTTTCTTCTTCACTTCCTTTTGGGCATGTACTGAAGTGGAACCACTAAATCTCTTTTTAAGTGTATTGCAGGTCTGTGTAGATCCGCTCATCATTAGCATACTGCGTGTAGACAGTTTCCTTATTTGTTAATGTGCTCTTAAAGGTACAGCAGCGTGGCGTTAATGGTGGCAACAGCGTGAGGGCTTTGCCGTGGCTCTCGGCGTGGCTGATGGGATCAAGGCTCATGCGCCGTGCATCCAGTCAGCACAGGAGCTCACAGGACACCGCATGGCCAGACGGACCTTAAGCTCCAGCATGGGAAGGCGTTAAAACGGTGACTGAAGCCAGGATTTCCAGATGTTTCTGCAGCTGGATAATTCCAGCGACTCAGGGCATCAGGAGCCAGTGTCCCAGTGTGCTCAAAAACAGCAACACCTTCTGCTTACCATCAGTCATCAACCCACCCCCCCCTAATTTTTTGAGTTTGAATGGGCATGGATATGCGGTTCAGTGAGGGTCTCTCCAGGCGTCCCCCCCCCAAAAAAAAGCTGTGTGTGTGTGCAGTGTGCACATTCTCCCAATATCACGTGGGTTTCCCCCCTCAGTCCAAAAGCAGGCAGTTAACTGCTTTGGCATCTCTAATTTGCCCATAGCGTGCCCTGTGATGAACTGGCATAAAGCGCCAGCCTCCCTGAGACCCAAAACTGCAGTGCTTCTCAGGGTCCTCATGGAGCAAAAATGTGGATTGTCTAGCAGGGAGCAGGGTGGGAGCAAAAACATGAACCGTCTGGGGTTCCTGAGGACTGGGTCGAGAAACTCTGCTGTACAGGAGAAGCAGCTGGGTGATGAATGGAGATCTGTGTTCCTGTGACTGTAGGTTAAACCTTAGCGAAGAGTCACTTTCCCCCCATCTATCTTCTGACTACTTATTCTGGCCAGGATCACAGGGGGCCTTCCTAGGCCTCACAGGACACAGTAGGCCTTAGACAGGATGTCAGGTCATCGCAGCGTGCACCCACACACAGTCAGGGTTATTTAAAATATGTCGATTAACTCTACCGTGGGTCTTTAGTCTACGGCAGGAGACTGGAGCACCCAGAGGAAACTCATGCAGCACGAGGAGAAACATGCAAACTCAACTACCTGAGCAGGGGCAGGATTAACGCGCAGGAGATGTGTGAAGCGGCAGTGTCACACAACAAGCCACTCAGGAACATTTATTTTTTTGTACAGAAAAATATACAAATTTCTCACCGGGGCATATTTGATATTAGAGTTGTTTACTTCAAGTCACAAAAGTCAAGTTACAGGCAAAAAATTAATTTCATTTCTACTTGTCAGCCTGTAGGCGTAAGTATGTTTCTATATAAGTACAGGTGCCTGGAAATGGAGATTATGGGAAAATTTAAATACGCTATCATGGAAATGTCGCTTGTATCTTCAACACGTGTGTTTGTTACCTGGGGGGGGTTAGGATTTCTTTTTGATGGTGGAGCGTATGAGGGGCCATAATTCATTCAAAGGGGCTATTAGCCAATGATACGTGTTGATGTGGCGAGTGACATGGGAGGGGGTACTCTGGGGGCCAATTGGCTTTCAGCTGGGGCCAATGCCCCTGAGGCCCTGCCCCCTGTCTACACCCCAGTTAGTCACCAGCCTAATTTAGGTTCTTCTCTTGTCACCATTTCTTCCCAAAAGAGAATAACCCAGGAGTGGGGTTTATACCTGTGCTTGGTGTAGACAGGCCCTCGACGGAAACCGGACTCCCCAGGGAAAGCGAGAGGGCTTTGAGGCAGAGGAAACAGCCCCACGAGAGTATTTATTCTTTACAGAATATCATTGCGCAAATGCGGCCGTAGCGCACTGAGCATGTCCGGTGTAAGCGGGGCTTATATACCAGTGTAAACAAGAGCAATGAAAATAAAGCTGACTCGTTATCAATAATGACATTTGCGTGTCTGCACCTTTAAGAGATTTCTCACACCAAGCACCAAAAGGCGCCTCGCTTACCTGAACATCCGGCGACGCAAAAGAGGCGTCACTCTGCAACGTTTCACTGGCACGGCTGAATTCAGCCCATCGTCAAAATCAGCAGCAGCACTGATTAATATGTTTAAATGTGATAGTAAAAGAGATGCCCGCCTGTGCGTTTCTATGTGACCTCGTGGGCGTGCACACTCTTTGCTCTTGGCCTGCGTTTACAGCCACTGATACCTACGCGTCTCCGTGGACACGGGAGCCGGTTTCTGATTGGTGGGGACACATCAGCCAATGCAAGGGAGGG
The DNA here is from genome assembly GCA_019775895.2 of Stomatorhinus ivindoensis. Lineage (NCBI taxonomy): Eukaryota > Metazoa > Chordata > Actinopteri > Osteoglossiformes > Mormyridae > Stomatorhinus > Stomatorhinus ivindoensis. The sequence goes on from JABFEB020000049.1 coordinate 6,659,380, forward strand.
GTGATTAGCAGCAAATAAATATTCTGAAGCAGTTGTGTGGCTTTCCATTGGCTTGAAACATACAAATCCTATTGGTTAGTTTAAATCTCGAACTTATGGCTCGTACATAAATTGTGTATGGAGAATGAATGATGTGCATTACAGTTGTGTGTGATTGGTTCTAAAATAGTGTTATGAGACATTTTACAACAGAATCAATATTTTAAACTAAGATTTAATCCAGAGAGGCCCATGTGCCGTCCTAGTCTTTGAGCTAACAGATTAATGCTGAAAGAGTAATGGGATTCTTTAATGAAGGACATCCAGGGCTGATGCAGTCTAAAATCTTTTTGCATAATCCAAATGGACTCATTATGGGCTCATTATGGCTGGTCCTGTAGAATAGTGGACAGTGCGTTCCCAGGACACGGGATTAGATCCCGATTCACCCCAGTACCCTCCCTTATAAAAGGGCAGCTGGGCCCAGCGTATGTCCAGTTCCCAAATCCTGTCTGTCGCTCCCCCATTGTCTTATTCCCTCCCCCTACCCTCCCCCGAGTGCAGATAAGCAGACCAGCTCTTGTTGCCTAGACTCAGGCGGTTGGAATGTCATGCATCTCTGACACGAGGACAGTTTGGAGGGGGATGCAATTCTGCATGCATATAGAAAATGTGTAGGACAAAAGCTAGATCAGCTAGCGTCCCGTCCATGGTGTTTTGCAGCCTTGTGCATTTTGCTGCCTGTGATAGCCCCCCCCGTGACCCTGAGTAGGATATGCTATCAGGAAATGGAAAGGTTACATCAGGAGATATATAAATGGGCTCTCAATAAACATCTTCCATTAGCTGGAATGGTTTGGCAGGGGCATTCACCGCCTCTGCTGCCGGACCTCTGCTCCAGTGCAGGGTTGCGATGCTTTAAAATATCCATCTACATAAACCAGTAAACAGAGACCAACTTAGAAATGTACTAGTAAATAATATCAGTGCTGTGGTTTTTTTTTTGTTAACCAGTCCGGATGAATTAATATATCGTCACTGTCAGGTGCTAACAAGTATCCTTGTAATTGCGTGATTCTGCGAGGAATAAAAACACATTTTCTCATAAACTACTTTACAATGTAACGAGAGACACTTAGCTGCACAAATAGAAACCTGTCTGTACACAGCTTGTTTTAAAAGGATGTAAGCGGATTGTTGTCAGCAGGGCAAATATGTCCGTGGTAACAATATACAAATGAATCTAGCTTTATATTTACAATTAACGATAATGTTAGTTAGTTAGCTATCTAGCTATCAATGTTAAGCTTACAGATGCCGATATAACGTCATCCGTACTAATGAACGTCGTGAATACAAATATTAACCAGTACGAACATGACAGATGACTTCCTAAACAAGGGTGTAGATTTGGGTGTGGTAGGTACAGATATGTCCCTACCAATGCTGTGGGGGTACTGTATGTATTTGGGGGTGGGGGTGTTCGGGGCTGATTTGATCCCTCCCAATGCCAACTGAAATCAAACTTGTACTCTTGTCACTTGTTCTTTTCGTTGGGTAATTAGATGTAATTAGATGTAATTAGATGTAAACGCTATCAGCAGACAGAGGAGGATGGGGGTATTCCATCTATAGTAAAAAGTCAAAATCATGGACAAACATGGTTTATGTCAGACAGTGATGATATCTTCCATTTCCTGCATATATATTCTCTCTAAAACCTAACCTGACTGGGAAATTAGAGGTATGAGTCAACGTTACTGTGACTCATTTCAGAATATAGGGTTTCATTGGAGCTGTACTTTTGCGGTGACTCTAGGTGACTCAGTTCAAGTCATTTCTAAGGTCGTATGGAGACAGTCCAAATGGCAACATGCAATATTCAAACTGTCCCTAAATTTTTAAACATGTTTCACTCTCGGACTGGCTGCAGGATGCACGTTTCATGACCGGCCTAGAGGCAGTTTCACAGACGTTGCTTTTGGGTTGACAAAAATATAATTTTCCTAGAATCTATCACCTGCTGGCTCCATCCTCCATCCGAGTGCTGGTGCTGCTCACAGACCCTCAGTGACATCATCATAAACATGCCAAATGGTTTGTTGTGATACCATCTGAATAGTGAATTTCTTTAGTGAACCTTTAATTAACTGGAATTGTAAGAGTTTGTTGAGCTCAAATCCCGTAACAAAAAGGTAGAATGGTGAAGTATATTGGCAATTAATTTGGAAATAACCAGGTCTATGAAAAAAGTCTTACAGTCTTTCTGTATTAGGTGTGTGCCTGTTAGTTAAAGGTCTCTAATAATACATGTAATGGTGCTTAGATGGTGTGTGAATGTATGTGTGTGTTTATATGAGTGTGTGGTCAACAATGAACATACATCACAATCCGTGGTCTTCCTGAGCTGGCCCCTGTACTTCCCAAGACAGGTTCTAGCTGCTCGGAAGATGGATGGATGGTTTGTAAGGCATCAACTTGGTCTTATTTGTTGAGCGAGCTCTATAAGAGTGTGCATATGTCCAAAACAAGCCGCGCTTGAGGAAGTGGGAGGAGCCAGATCATTAATAGCAAGTCAACGCTGAGAACAAACAAGCTCTGTAATGGTGTCATTTTAGGAGGCAAGATGTTGGTTGTGACAAGCAGAATGATGAGACTTTTATGGGAACGGGGATGTCTTTGTGTCGGAAGCTGCCCCAGACAACCGTATTCACTGAACAAAGGCTGATTCTACAAACAGATGCATGATCATGGAGAGCGTTGTGAGGGAGCTGTACTGTATTCAGTGTGAAGAACAAAGCGCAGAGAAGTGATTTATAAAGTCAATGTTTATCAGTTTGATTCAAATTGAATTGAAGTGTTTTCCCTACAGACAAATGTGTCATGTTTCTGTTATAAGACCAGAGCAAAATAATTAACTGTAATAACTGGTGTGTCATTCACATGCAAGAATTTTTACAGCTCCCAAGAATTACCACTGTGTCGTAATAACACTCTTGAAAAATTATTTGCTTTTATTTCTGGTTTTATTTTGCTTTATTTACTACCAAGTAGGTGGAAATATAGATCTTTTTAAAGGTAAAAAATAAATACTGCTGTATTTCGCAGCAATACAGTAGTTTAATTCTCAGTAATAGTTTAATAGTATCTTCTCAGTAATAGTTTAATAGTATCTTCTCAGTGATAGTTTAATAGTATCCGACTTCACTGGCATTAAAAATGCATATTGAAGCCAAGTTAATTTATCTGACATCAATAAAACATTCATTTGCACTTCCTAATGATGAGTCATTAACACGTTTGAAAGCACTTTGACACGATAAGTGCCTTTTAACAGCCAAATTGGTCAAAATGCCTCAAAGCCATACGGAGATAATTAGACACAATGAAATTTGTTGGCTTGGCGGGAGTTTGGCTCTGACCTTTCTCAGAGTGTCAGTTCCATCCATTCACCTAAAAGTGTCACAATGGCATCTACCTCAAATGCCTATACACTCTTTATATAGCTGTGGATACACCCAGCGGAACATTAAAATCACTACAACTGAAAACAATTATGATAAACATTGAATGTCGTGTTTTCTCCAGAGGCTGCTCCTGGAAGCATCTGTGCGGTTCCTATGGTACGGTCATCGGCTGTTCTCTGCCAGACTCCAGCCATTCCATCAGTTTGATGTTCTTCTGGGCTCGTGGGAGTTTTAATTACATAAAAATGCTCTGAGGGCAGAACAAAAAAATGATTGGTTCAGGGAGATGACCAATCAGATTGTCCAAGCAACTAGAGGAGGCGGGACCAACAAGCTTGTTCTAGAACTACAGTGCTGTGCAAATGTCTTAGGAAGTCATAAGCGGAGTTTGATATTTGCACTTGGGGGGCAGAAAAACCCATCTTGCTTGTCTTATCCGTTAACACATTTATCTGATGCACACATAACCTGTTATTTTGTCCACCTATAGGGTACCAACAAACTGGTTATGCTAAGTGAATATGCAGGACATGTGCAATGCTGGTCACTCAGGTGACTGGGGGGGGCTGCGCAATCCCCCCAGATTTTGCCCTTATATTTGAATGATCTTCCTGTACGTGTAAAACTATGTTATTACGTCTGTCAAAGTTACTACACAGATAAAAAGTGTTTAACATTTCCTTTCACTACCTAAGACACACACAGTGCTCAGTATTCTTCTATTTGTCAATTTAGTCTGTTTGTTTTTTTTGCCTAAAAATGGCCTTAGATCCGGCTGTACAGTTTGAGTCGCTCATGAATTCTGCCGATGCCCACCCCTGGTATGCCGTTTGTTTTGGTTCCAGTAACAAACATTGTGAGTTTCTGCTTAAAAACATCTTTCCCTCATTCACTGCAGTCATCCTTGGCCGGCCTGTTCCTGACACATTTCATGCACTGTCTCAGTAATCCAGCTACGCCCAAAGTCTCACGAGTTTCGCTCCTGGCCACTTATCTTCCTTCCTAGATTTCTAGGTTTTCTCTTGTTTTTTTTTTTTTTTGCTGTCAGATTTAAGTCAAAGACATCAAAAGATGTTTCAGAATACCTCAAGATGTTCACACTCTGACAGATCAGTGCAACCATGTTTGGAATTAAAAACTCCAGTTACACTCAAAGTTAATATAATATTTATATTTTATACTATTTTCTCATCTTTAATTAGTCCTCATTTCAGAAGTAAAGCCTGACATTGCGGTACCTCCCAACAACCATCTGTTTTAACACCAATAAAAAGTAAATTGATTCATATTCACATATTTATAGCTCAGATGTGTAATAAATTGAAAGCTTAACTGGTCCCCACACAAGGATACGGGTCAGAAAATGCTGACTGAGACAGTTGGGCCTGTTTATCTGTGCCTCTGCATTTGGCTGGACAGTTCCCTGACAGTGCTGACACTGCACCCTCACAGAGGGCCGTGATGCATCGAGTAACCGGGGCCGCCTGCGATTGGCTGGATGTCGGGGTGTGAATGGGAGCACAGCTGAGGCAGCCTCAGGTGGCAGAAGGGAAAGAACTGGTGTGAAACGAATCAGTCGTCCCTTATCTCATTTTAATTTTAGATTTGCGTGGAAAATTAATAAACAGTGATGCCTGGAAGTTTGTGAGCGATATAGGGGTGGCCATATTTTCATATATCGTAGAAAAAGATAAGATAAGATGAAATTTATTGATCCCAAGGGCAAATTGTTTTGCATATGGCAGCAAGGTAAGTAAAACGACTCTCTGGGCCAGAGGATTTATGGTAGAAACTTTAAATAACTGCACAAACAGCTTAGACGTCATGGACAGATGCGCTGTTAAATTACACTGGTCACATTTGTAAGGCTGTGCTACCTGAGACTGGCTCTTGGATCTGTTTTAGTATTTTTATTATATTAATAATAAAACTTAGAATGTTTTCTGCCTTGGGACAAATCATAATGTATGTCAGAACCTGAAAACAACAAATCGTTTGCTTACTTATTCGTGGCATTTTCTTCTTCTGATATCTAAGATTCTAACTGTATTTGATAAAAAAAAAACATTTATCCTCTCAGCTGTATAGCGGTTAAGATGTTTTATGCTGTTTTTTTTTCTTAACAGAAATGGGAGGCAGATAAGCTGGGTCGATGTGTTATTGCGCTTAATAAAATATTCACGCTCATTTGGAAGAGAGCAGTGTTGATCTGCATGCATCGTCTCGCGCAGTGTGAGTGTAAACGCCTCCTCTGTTGGAAGTTGCATGGGAGCGTTGGCCTTACAGCTGTTGTTGATACTGCATGCACAGGGCTCTGTCTGAAAGCCATTTCTGCTTCCAGTTCATTACTAATTGACCAGTTCCTGAGCAGCACCTAGCCTACAAACGCAGTTGCTGCCGACACAACTGGAGCGGAAAATTGAAAGAACTTAATTGTGATTAACAGGCTTTTGCTCACAAATGAATTTTTCTGGGGGCTCAAACTTGCCCTTAAGAGCCGCACTCCTATTTGAGTTTTCTAGTAAGCTACAGCTATTTATGTGAAATGCTATTGTTGTCACTGTTCTGAAATCAAATCTGAATTTCTCAGAGTTGAATATTATAAAGCTACTTTGAATTGTTTAGTTCAGCTATACTCCACACGCGCAGTAGAATGATTCTGATTATCCTAATAGAAATTACAGTGGAGCCTAATCTATCGTTAGCTTTTCTAGACAGACAAACAGAGAAAATGTCAAGATGCAGTCATATGCTGAATCTATCTGACAGGTGTTGGGATTCTCCCGGACTTCTTGAAGCATTCGGGCTCAAACACTAGGAGGTGCTCTCTGTGAAATTTACAAGCTCCACAGCCACAAATAGTGTCTTATATAAGGAGTTTTATTTACGCCCTGGGAAAGCTGTACTCTGTGGTACATTTTCGCCTCAATAGATGGTTCTTCGCTAGCAAAGACAAATGTTCGTTCTTTGTCCCTTCCTCTATTCATTCCTCGGCTTGCGTCAGCTTGGGAAGAGCAAAGCAGGCACAACCCTGATCCCTGATTTTGTTATATTTCCAGCCTTAAAACCCAAGGAGCTATCAACAAAATTGCAAACAAGTCAATAGCTGTAAGTAGGCAAAATAAAGGGAAATATTTACATTTTTTCAAGTGGGGCTGGCATTTGTTGGTAAATTACTACCTTTACTCTGAACTTTTTCCACGTGCTTCCATCTTTGTCCCACAATTCCATACTAAAATGAGAAGTTACTGATGGAGCAGGTGAGCCAGGTCGCTTGTGCACATTCCGCAGCTCTTCATGGGGATTCTCCTGTTTGGTGTCTACAGCTGACCACCGAAGTAAATCAGGTCAGGCTCATAAGCTTAAGACAACATAGGCTGGGGTATAGCCCCTCCGCCCCCCCACCAGCAGCAGCCTCCTGCTCCCAGCAATACAGCTGAGCGTGTGGGCGGGGGCGGTTATAGGATTTTTAAAATGGGGTGGCACCAGAAAGGTCCAGAAAGTAAAATTCCCGGGGGACCCAGGAGGGGACCAATCGCCAGTCAGGGGGACTCAGAGGGGACCAATCGCCAGTCAGGGAGACTCAGAGGGAATCAATCGCCAGTCAGGGGGACTCAGAGGGGACCAATCGCCAGTCAGGGGGACTCAAAGGGAACCAATCACCAGTCAGGGGGACTCAGAGGGGACCAATCGCCAGTCAGGGGGACTCAAAGGGGCCCAATCGCCAGTCAGGGGAAATCAGAAAATTCCATCTGAAATAAATACAGCATTGAGAATTGGCTTAGGAAACATTGAACACGACTTGATTATTATTATTATTATCATTATTATTGACCTATGTGCCTATATAGCATAAACTGTTATCCGTCGGCCCTCTAATGTGCATGTTCTGATTTTTTATAATTCATGTTGTGTCTCTTTTCCTTTTTGAAAAATGTGGTACCACGATTCTGCATCCCAAATCAAGCAGCTAGAGACAGCACTTTGATCCAGTGGCGCTGAGCATCGTCAAGTTCACAGGCAGCGAATGTCACAGAATCAGGGAGAATTCGGCAGTTGGGCTTTGTCAGATTGACAGTTCTCTAGGCCACTAGCAATGGGGGAGGGACACAAGGGGGCCAATGATATTTCAGGAGGGACTGCTGCAGGTTTCCGGCTGATTCAGCCTCACTGTGATTGGCTATACACCCATTCAGGTAAGGAGCCAAAAATCCCGGCTGAGTGAATTTTTTGACGCTATATGCAAATGTCAAAATTTGACAGGTTTGTTGAAGTTCATGCTTGTACTGTAAGTGGACTGTCTCTGAAGTTTAATACAATACATCTAAAAAAATCTTTTTTAGGTAAGGTGTATGATGTAAAGTATGTGCTTGAAATGACATTGAGGTATTACCTTCTTAATCCTGCATATAATAACCTCTCTGAATGAATAGATGATCTTCTGTAACGGTGTACAATTTACTTCAGTGGCAGCAGGAAAATAGCAGCATGCAACCGAATGACGCTCTCGTCAGAGCCCCATCCATCCATCCATCCATCTATCCATCTTCCTGCTGCTTATCCAGGTCTGGGCTACGAGATGATAAAAATACCCATATCACATATTTTCCTTAAGCACACCCGTTAAACGCTGTATCAGCACAGTCCTGCTAAGCACATTTACAGTCTGCAAGCTCAGCACCACTTAACACCCCCCCCCCCCCCATGGCCTT
>JABFEB020000049.1:6674079-6688703 GCA_019775895.2 Stomatorhinus ivindoensis
GATACAGTGAGACAGCACTGGACATCGGTTAGGGGTGTATTTGTATTCAGCCAGGCCTGAGTGGATACAGTGAGACAGCACTGGACATCGGTTAGGGGTGTATTTGTATTCAGCCAGGCCTGAGTGGATACAGTGAGACAACACACTGTTCACACCTAAAGTCTTTATAGTGTAAACCAGTGTTTCCCAATCTGGTCTTCAGGGGCCCATAGCTGGTCTATGTTTTTGTTCCCTGCCAGCTCCCTGCCAGACAGTCTGCATTTCTTCTGGGAGCTCGGAAGGAGCAAAAACGTGGACTGTCTCTGGGTCCTCAAGGACTGGATTGGGAGACACTGGAGCAAAGAATCGCTTCAAGAATATTGCAGACGAATTCGCAATTCAATCTCCAATCGTAGTCTTCATTATATAAAGTTTTGCTTATATAAAGTTATAAATGTCCTTAAACCTGGTACAGAATCACCGGATTGGCGGTTATTGTGGTTTTGCTGTCGGAGGGAAATCTTGGCTTTACGACAGGAAGTGACAGGCGCAGATGTGTGGCATGTGACGTTCTCGCTGGCTGGGATCCACTTCATTATGGAGATGGGGAGATGAGGAGCCTTTGCCCCCCCCCCGCCATTTTCAGCAAGTCCACGCCTGTTCTACAATCCCTGAATGTTTTTGCTAAATTAGGATGTATTCCCTATAAGCCGGAACACGCCGTGCACGAGTTCCAGGGATAAATAATGGCTGGTATATGATTTTCTGTGTCGCTTATCTTGCCAGGGCTGGAATGGGATTAAAAATCATCCTCAGTCTTTGGGGTCCCCCACAGCCCCATGGGAAATTTTGCAGAGTGCGGGGAGGGGGACACATTCATCGACCCAATAAAACATTCAATATGCCCATGCCCAGTCTAGCCACATACTTTAGTAAGTGTTTTTAGCAATTATTGCTAATATCTGTCACTCTGTTTCCTTCGCACCCCGGGCAGCCCTGGAGGATTTCGTATCCCTGGCCGAGATGGAGGACTCCCTCCTGAGGAACCTCTTCCATGGATACCAGAAATGGGTCCGGCCTGTCCTGCACGCGAATGACACCATCACGGTCCGATTTGGCCTGAAGATCTCCCAGCTAGTGGACGTGGTGAGGACGTCTTCCCTCTTCCAGATAGAGCGACAGATGGGGTCTGATTGTCCCTGCAGGAGGCAGATGGAAGCTACTTTGTCTTTATATATTAATATTAATATATAAATTAATATCACTTAGACTAGAGGCGCACCTTTCAGGAGATACATTAGACACCGATGTACTGTATATGGATCGCTATGTACAGTTGCCGTTAAAAGTATGGACACACCCACTCAAAGGGAGGTTTATTTTTACTTTTTTCTACATCATGTAAAAATAATTATAAAGATATCAAAACTATGAAAAAGAACTTGTGTAAAATTATGCACTGATCAAAAAAGTGTTAAAATAATGTTTTGTTGGGGGCAGCTCTGTGGGTTGGGACTCAGAAGGTAGCTGGTTCAAATCCCTGGTTCGGCAGAGTTATCTGACCATTAAAGCAGTAATGTACACCATGGGTGTAAATTATGGGGGGTTGTAGCCCCCCAATAAATCAAAACCAGCTAATACAACGCCCCAGTACTGGGTGGACTCCTCAACCTCCCGCAGTGTTCCAGCCAAAGTGCCCTTGATGCACACAGACTCGTTATATTGCTCGTTACAAAGATTTTCAATAACGGAACCAATGCAGTACAACAGTGCGACGACAGCTCATTACCGCCACCTTTGGTTGGTTGTGGGAACTATGTCTTGGTTCTGTAGACTTACTGAAGAAAAACACCCCATGATAGTATGATAGGCCTACAACCCAGCGCGTGACTCACAGGCATGGAGGCGGGCATGGGGGGCATTCATGTCATAACATTAATACGTGATTATAAACCTGACTGAAGACTGAGATTAATTGTAAATCCAACCCGTCGCATGTTGCATTCATCCATACAAATTCCAGAAACTCTTATCCCAGAAATACATTGCTGCTGCACCAAATGTAATTTTCTTATGGTGCATTGAAGGAAGATCGGAAACGGAGTCAATTATAAAAAATTTAAATGCTAATTAGACATACTGTAAATATAAAGGATCGCAAATATACAGGAGGAGCCGATGACGGGCGTTGTACAGGAGGACAGGCAGCGCCAGCCCTTTGATAAACAAAGCTCTGGGGGTAATTTTAAGAAATTGGCTATTTACTTTTTGCTTGGAGGGGAATCAATCCCGCGGCGGCGTATGGCCGTGCGTTGCGGGGTAAGCGATGAGGAGGGGCGCCGTAAATCCGCCCGGAGCTGTCCGCGGTGCTGAAGTATGCCGCCCGGCGAGGCGCTATAACTCAGCGGCCGCGGGGACGGAATGGCGATGAGGCGGCTGGCGGCTCCCGCTGCTCGCGATGCCCATATTTACTCAGCCATTTATTTACATATGTTTTCCAGTTCGCCACCAAAAACACTTCATCTGGGACTAAACATCTATTAGTTAGATTCACATTATTTAAAGACATTTATTACGCGCATTGGTCATGGGAGAATTCTGCTCTTTTTTCTTATTACTTCAGTCACCTCGTACATTTATTCCCGTCTCGTTTAAACCACATATAATATTATATTTAAGCCATTGAATCGTGTCGCCCGCCCAATACCAAGCTGTCTCATACACCCCGAGTCATAACTATAAAATACAGCTGATTCCATAAGAGTCTCTCCCGTTGACTTCAGATAATTCAGCACAAATATTTAATTGATCTATTTTTGTTTTTATGTCTAATTTACTCACACCTTTCCCCCTTGCTGCTTGTATATTCTCAGTTTGCAGATCTTTTTTTTTTGGGGGGGGGGGGTTGTGAGGATTAAGGTGTTTTCCTGATATAAAACACAGATTGGACGTGAACTGTACTGCTTTCATTTTTTATCAAACACTGTCCCTCATTTATCACACCAGTGTCTGTCCAAGGTAAAATTTGACGCTAAAAGTGAAATAAACAACGTTTCTGTTTTATTATATTTTGGAAGCATTGAGCCACTGTGGTGTTTTGTGTCCTGTTACATAGAATAGCACATTTCTAAGTGTTCTGGCCTCACCGCTTCAGTACCCAGAAGTCTGTCATTTCTTCCCAAGTGCAGCGTTTTGTGCGGCCGCCTGTGCGGTTTCTCCGTGGTTACGCCGATGACAAACCAAACGGGCTACTAATGTAGTCGAGAGACGGCACGTTGACTCTCTTTCACGCTTCTGTTTACGCAGGATGAGAAAAACCAGCTTATGACCACCAACGTCTGGCTGTGGCAGGTCGGTCTGAAGTTCGACACCTACACTCCGCTGAATCTTCTCCACCCTTTTAGTTATGCCAGTTTGCTCATTATCTCAGATCTTTAGTCAGCCTTCTTTTATAATCCCTCTGTTTCCATTTACATCTTTTTGTGGTGTATGTTCCTTCTTTTAATGCCTGACATACAGTATGCTGCTTTTTAAACCTGCCAGCATATGTTGCTTCTTTTAAATCCATACATGACGTTTTCCGTGATATTTTTAAAAAATCTTATAGGATGTCGCTTATTTTTAACCTTCCTTGACATATGTAGGTATGTCCTATACCTCGAATGTGAATATGTCACTTACTTGAAAGATTACATAATGTGTTTGGCGTCTTTGATGCCATTTGATGGTGAAGGTCACTGGTCTAAAATGGTCCCCGGGACAGATCACACTCTGGGCTAAAAATGCCACATCTTCCAGAATATTCCCCCATATTCTGTTGTAGTTCAGTCAATGAGCCAGTGTGTTATTGTGTGTGAGTGGAATATAAATTCCAACAAACAAACAAACAAACAAACATAGTGGCCGTCTGTTTGTGACGTGGGGGTATCTTTCCTTTTCTGGCCATTCGTCTATCCAGGAGTGGATCGATTATAAGATGCGGTGGAACCCAGAGGATTATGGTGGGATCACATCCATCCGAGTTCCTTCAGAGACAATCTGGCTGCCTGACATCGTGCTGTATGAGAAGTGAGCGCCTTTAAGTGCGGAACTGACAGGTTGATGTATTGATCTGGTGTCTTAGCAACAAAGCGATTTGTAGGGTGTACATACATCTATTCAGTGGAGCTTCTCTGACCACTTGTGAACAGTTAATTCTCCTCCATTTCCTCAGAGTATCTCCTGTTTTCACACCCTCTGTTTTCCCGTCCTTAGCGCTGATGGACGCTTTGAGGGCTCTCTGATGACGAAAGCGATCGTCAAGTTTAACGGCACCGTTACCTGGACACCCCCAGCCAGTTACAAATCCTCCTGCACTATGGACGTCACCTTCTTCCCCTTTGACCAGCAGAACTGCTCCATGAAGTTCGGCTCGTGGACCTATGACGGCCACATGGTGGACCTGGTCCCGGTGGATGATCATGTGGACCGCAAGGACTTTTTTGACAACGGGGAGTGGGAGATCCTCAATGCTACTGGGGCCAGAGGTAGCCGCCTGGATGGGGTGTACTCTTACCCCTACGTCACCTACTCCTTTATCCTCAAGAGGCTCCCACTCTTCTACACGCTGTTCCTCATCATCCCGTGCCTGGGTCTGTCATTCCTCACTGTGCTGGTCTTCTACCTTCCCTCCGATGAGGGTGAGAAGCTCTCATTGTCCACCTCCGTCCTAGTTTCCCTCACTGTCTTCTTACTGGTCATCGAGGATATCATCCCTTCCTCGTCCAAGGTCATTCCACTCATCGGCGAGTACCTCCTCTTCATCATGATCTTCGTCACCTTCTCCATCATCGTAACTGTCTTCGTCATCAACGTCCATCACCGCTCATCCGCCACCTACCACCCCATGGCGCCCTGGGTGAAGAGCCTCTTCTTGCAGAAGTTGCCCAGGCTTCTGTGCATGCGGGGTCACACCGACCGCTACCGCTATCCGGACATTCAGCTACGTAGCCCTGAGCTCAAGTCCCGGTGCAAAAAGCCAGCCAGACCTCAGGCTGCCAAGGAGGATGAGAACGTCGCCTGGCTGGCCTTGCTGGAGAGGGCCACTGACTCTGTGCGCTACATCTCTCAGCACATCAAAAAAGAGCATTTCATCCGTGAGGTGAGAGACGAATGAAACCACATCACTGCTCGACTGGAGTCCCTAAGGGCATTTTAGAAGGGTGCTTTTCTGAAATGATGTTCTAAATCTCATGCCCTTTGTAAATGTGTCTTTTTTTTGACTTTGCTAAAGTGTCTCAGAGTGGCAAATATTTAATTGGTCAATTGAAATACTGATACAGCTGTACGGCTGTTTCATTGTGATGTTTCAAAAGAGTGACAATTAGTAAGCACATCTAATTTAACTATTTACTAGTGAATTACATGTTTGTCACAGAGACGTATGCACACATCAATCTCTTTCTCTGTCATCTAATATCTCAGTGTACTAGTTTCATCATTTTAAGCCATTTTTCTGGGCTTTATTTTCACATTCTTTCCTGAATCAATCAGTAATGGAAAAGGGGCCATAGAATCGGTGTGTTTTAGGTAATGGTGTAATGGTCTTGAAAGTAAGACCGAAAGCCCGATACAAACGTTCGGGTTCTTGTGTTGTGGTTCTGGAAGACAGAACCACGATTTCCAACCACAACCTACTGCCACTGTGCATTAATTATAAAACAAATTTTTCATTTCACAATTAACACTGTAGCACATGTGAATCATCACAAATTATTATTCTATGTAAAGGTTGGGCAAGTTGTATATTATGTAAATATTACACATTACACGTATCTTATAGTTTTCCAACTGCAAGTCATGTGACTATTTTGGCCCAATCACGATCGAGTGATGTCACCTGTGGTGAAAGGCTAGGCTAGTTTCATTAGCTCAAGATGGATACTAACCCTCAGCGGGTTCCCAAATTGTTGTGATTAATAAAATCCAGGTGTTTTCCTTGATTTTTGTTATCACCCCCATGAATGAGGTCTGAGCCAAACCTTTGATCTGGAGAATCGTTACATTTCTAGTTTTAGCACTGAGCTCATTTTGTCATTGAATGTCTGTCTCTACAAGCATACAATGGTGTGTGCTAGGAGTTTAGCTGACGGACTTGGTTATTTATTTCTCAGACCATCGTGTCAGAGGCTGTGACTGCAATGCACGGATTCTCTCATTATCCCTTTCTTGCCTGTGTGTCTCCTGTCTTCTAGGTGGTCCAGGACTGGAAGTTTGTGGCTCAGGTTTTGGACCGTATCTTCTTGTGGGCCTTCCTCACCGTGTCTATCCTGGGCACCATTTGTATCTTTACCCCAGCTCTGCAGATGTACCTCAGCACACCTTCCTGAGTCCTTCTGGAGGGCCGAACATCATCATCATCGTCATCATCGTCGTTGTAATCATCATCGTCAACATCATCATCGTCGTCATCATCATCGTCGTCATCATCATCATCGTCATCATCTTCATCATCGTCGTCGTCATCATCATCTTCATCGTCATAATCATCATCATCATCGTCATAATCATCTTCATCATCATCCTCATCACCGTCGTAATAATCATCATCATCATCGTCATAATCATCTTCATCATCACCACCATCATCATCATCATAATCGTCGTCGTCGTCATCATCATTGTTGCTGTATCCCCATCATCACATATAGGCTGACTTTGGCTCCAAGGTGAGCTGTGAGATTTTGGCCTCCTACCCGTAAAACTCTACAAGCGTCATCCTTGTACCAGTTTCCCAACATAAATTGACTGCATATTCCCAAAATCTGTATGTACTGTAAATCTAAGGACATGGTCAGTACATAAAATGTAAGAAATATACGGTCCGGCTTGATGCCTCATTAATCCTGCCAGCACTGCGGTTACTGTACAGAATCTGCACCTTCTGGGTGCTTGTCAGCTGTGCGACACACAGTAAGCACCTGTCAGAAATGGGTCGGCGGAATGTGCCAGACTGGCTCACAACCACTCATCCATGGGGCTTTGAAATAACCTACCTTTTCCTCCCCTGCACACTGAAAAAGTCCCTTCAGTCACGTCATCCATAGCTCCTGCTCCCTTTCACACGTTCGATTGTGTTCCAGAACAGCAGCATGATTTGTAAATTAAAAAATCCTACTATTTGAAACTGCCCACGGATGTCAATGTCTAGATTCCAGTGAGGATGAAATTTATATATATGTAATATGTGTAACTTTTATAGCATTTGGGTACGCCAAATTAAACTCGGGATTAATTGATTTTAGAATAGTTAATTCTATAAGTTCAAACATTTCCCTTTGGGATCGTTAAATTTTAAGCAATGTAATTTACCACTTTTTTTGTTTGACCACTAGATGGCAGCAAATATTCATTGACGTTTGAAGCCATTTAAATTTTTTTTTATTGAAATAGGCAAGAGCTGTCTAACTATAACCCATATTTCTTGACTCATGTCACCACTTGTCTGCGTTTTTAACACATGGGTTTCATCATCTGGTTCTGTATTTAACCTATAGCTGTTATTTCACATTATTAAATATAAGAGCCCCCGTTCCGTCTTGACTGCTTCCTCTGTCGTTTCCCGTGACAGAACATCACACCATGGGCTGAAATCATATCTGCTTTACAGTATCCGGAGCTGGGGCGAGCGATGCCAAGATAATACCGGCCAGAAGAGAGACAGCTAATGGCATTTGTGACAATATGGGCTGAAAGACAGTAACATAAAGATGACTGTCAAGGCAGCAGGTGCTCATGAAACCAATAGTGACAGTTATGGGGCGGGGGATTAATATTATGTCCCCCTCCCACTATCCCTACAGTCGTGACAGTTACCACAGTAAAATTCCACATCGATTAAGCTATAACTATAGGCAGTGTGCAGAAACGATATTACATTTCAAATTTTCATTTTATTCATGATTTTCATGCATTAGGTTGGCCTGAATTGTTGTAGTAAAACATGTAGTTGAAATATATTAAAATATTAAGCTACATTATATAAAATACATACATAAGAGTCCGGTAAATCGATGAAATGAAGGTTTAGGCAACATAACCAATGTGAAAAATTGCCTTTACATCTAAAGTTATCAGGCGAATATTTGTTTATTAGTTTCATTAAAAAAAATCTGTAATCAGTTTCAGTATCGCAGTTGTACAATATCAGATCCACAATGTCAGGGATGTGAGGTGAAATTCCACAAGCTGGTAAGGCTGTTATATAGAAAGTGGAAATTACTAGCAAGACAAGAGATACTGATGAGTAAATCCAAAGAAGTGACTGCCACGTTGCGATCACTCTAGCCAGTAAATACACAGGATACTCACGCAATACGCATGTGTGATTAATTGTCCCACAAGGCAATAATAATCGCAATAAAAAAAAACACAAATAAGTTGTTATTATGAAAACAAAAAATGAATTCGAATGCTCTTTGTGGCAATTTTCTACATCACCGGGTGTGAAATTACTTCACATAGTTACCCCTAATTTGAAACATTTTTAACTGTCTTACCGTTAACCACCAACATATGCGTTAACATAAAAAAATAAATACGAGGACAAGCGGTTGCAGCTGTATTGGCACACATGGTTGAGACGACAGTTACTGCAGAACATTTGTTATCAAGCTGTTCCGACGTTTAGTGCTCGTATTTTGCCAGATTCTGCTTTGGAGTCACGGCTGGGGAAGACACTGTGACTCTTTCTCAAAAGGCGCTTATAAAGTTTGTCTCGCGGTTTATACAACCGTTTTACGATGCAGCTTAACAGCTTCTTTTCGGTGAACATGTGCTCGAAATGAAAAGCAGATGATTAAGGACTTGGCACAACAGAGGACAACGATCAACACCGGAAAGCGTTTCGATCCCTCTGGCGAGACCCAACGCTTAAGATCGCCGCTCTCCGGCCGGACCACGCAGACGCATCGCAGGGAGAGATTATGCTCGAACGGCGCCCTGAGCTTCTCTCCGGCTCCCGGTCCTTGGTCTCTGAACGCGCTGCCACATAAAACGTTTAAGACGGGTTATTATACACTATGCGTTTTGTAAACCGACACAAGCTGTTGGTTTATATGACTTAGCGTGCAATTCTAACATTTTGTTTGAATATTTTATCGTTAAATATACTCAAACCTCAAATCAGTGATATGGATTGGATGCAGCTTTCATATGTTTTTAGTTTAATCCCATCTATGTTCCAGCCCTGGGTCACGATAAGCCTCTAGGGAATTACTGCGGACACTGCATGGTTTACTGGATATTCAGAGGAAACGCAACAAACACAAGGCAAAAAAGTGCTGCTTTAACGCTTAAAAGTGCTGAGTTGGTTAGTGCAGGGTTTTTGGGTCGATTCCCAACCACATTCTTATGGGTATGGAACTTGTACATCATCCCCATATTCTCATGGGTCTCACCTGGCAGTTATGAAGTTACGTTATAGGCGTTGCAATCATGGCATTACAATGTACAGCTAATTAAGCATATTACGAGCGTGTTTGTGTCAATGGATGAAAATTCAAATATGTTACATCAATTTGATTAGCATCATCTGTGAACCTAAGCAATAGCAAAACTATTCCTTTTACCATAATAAGGATAATTCAGCAATCAATTTAATTCTTCATGACTAGTAAACTATTCAGTAGTCTGCTTAATAGAATAATTACTGGCCATAATTTTCACTGCATATAATTATATTAATGGGCATATTAAAGTGTAGAAATTTTTAACAGGGGTGCAAGATAAAAAACGTGAATACTGGGTAAATTATGATTAGAATTTAATCAGACGCAATCAGTAACAAATCCAGCAAAGGCGGCTGTCGCCCATCAGCGCTCGATTGAAAGTCTTGCTTGTGACATATGAATTAGATGTATTGAGAAGAATATGGTAATTAGTCCTTCCCCTGCTGTCCAAACCCTCACCTTATTCATCTAATACCAAGCATTCATTTTCCATTCCCACTTGACCTATCCCTTGTCCATCCCGGAAGGTACAGGTGCAAGGCAGGGAACAGCCCAGGAGGGGGCGCCAACCCACCGCAGGACACACTCACATACCATTTGGTCACACATGCGCACCTATAGTCAATGTTTATGACTCAAATTAATCTCAGCATGTTTTTGGATTGTGGGGGGAATCTGGAAAACCCAGAGGAAGTCCCAGGAGGGCACGGGGAGAAGGTGCAAACTCCACGCACAGACAGCCAGGGCGGAGATTCAGGGGTGCTACCCCTGCTCCGCTATGCTGCCCCCTTGTGGTGGACCTGCATACAGATTTCTGCGTGAGGGAAAGGTAACAAACCAGGTCGCTCATTTCACCTGCACAATGGAGTAACATCATTTTAACAAGCAGGGTTTCTTTATGAATAGTGTGTGCGTTGTTGGGTTAGGCTGTTACCCTTTAATTACACGGCTGCCAGTTTAATCCCAGGATCTGCAGAGTGATTTTACTGCTTTATCACCCTTAACTCACACTTCCATCAGGAACCGTCTCTGCCCGCTTCTCAGAAATGTACAGTATATTGTTTCGGATAAACACAATTCCTAAATAAATAAAACATAAAAGCAGAAATGTGGACCAGCGGGCAGGTTTGGGAAGCTAAAGAGAGGTGACCCCTTAGCTCAAAGCTCTGCTGCTGTAAACGCAGTCAAGGAAAACTTTAAAGATGCTTTATGGCCTGATATGAACCACTCCGATGACAGAGAGTGTGGTAGTGGCTTTATCCATACTGTCGGTCTCTGTTTACTCCTCGTTTCTGTATATCGGCGTGTTTGGGTTCACCTCGGCTGGAGCCCCCGGCCATCCTCCGAGTGTCCTGTAGGCCCTGAACTATCCGTGTCGGGTCGTTAACCTCCCCCACGGTCTATTTCATTCATTTCTTGCCATTATGTTTCTGCGGTCTGACCCTGGGAAGCCACGGGCACTTACACTGCAGTCTGTCACTGACACACTCACATGTGTCCACACAGCAACAAAATAAAGCCATGAAAGAGTTTAAAGATGCTCAGCTAATGCATTCATTTATAATGCTACATCTACTCTCCCTGTTTAAATTCTGATATTAAATATTTATATCCAATTAAGCCCTACGCACACAGATTCCTTTAAAGCTCTAATTAAAATATTCATAAATTCAGCCATTATCCATGACAGCTTATCCAGTACTGGGTTGTCGACATCCCGTCACAGTTAGCACCAGGAGTGAGATGTGTTGGATAGGATTCCAGCCCATTCCAGGGTGGACACATGCACACTCATTTAACGTACTACGGGAAATTATGGAGACACTGATTCACGAAGCCAGACATCAGAGCGGAAACACAGAGAGCTGGAGTTGGATCCAATCCTGCCGCACTGAAGGTGTGAATACACCGTGTTACCTACCTCTGAGAAACTTAATGATGCCCAATTTAGCTAAACACCCCAGTGTTTGTAAAATAGTGTTGTATTATTTATCATGTATCATTGACTTTCATATTGCTCTAATTACATCTTAGGCAAAATAATTTATCTGTGTAGCAGCACATCATTATGCAGTAATAATTCATAATAAATAATTGATGGCCAGATTATTTATTAACATACTTAAAATAAATAACTTGGCAGAACCTTTTGAGGGTACAAACACCGTTCGGGAGATTAAGGTAAGCTGGCTCCAGCGGGAGTTTTATATGTATGAAATAATAATAATTTTCAGTGTGGCTGCATTTCCATTTTCTCTGGAGAATTTCTCCCTAAAGCGTTTTTGGTCCTATATGTGTGTGTGTGTGTTGTTTGTTTTGATGCTGTGTACAAATGTAGGCATCTAAAGCCAAGGGAAGCTACCTGTTTTTATAGAGAAAAGATAAGACTTCCTGCATTTGATTATATGGCTTTCCGAGGAAAGTCACTCATAGTGCCTGGACATTCAGAAGATAACTGTCAGCGTTGCTTTTATGTGAGTCCGGTTCTGTCCTGTTCTTAAATTAGACTGAGCATGAAAGGCCTTTAGAGTGAAGTATGGATCTTCTGTTCCCTGGGAATGTTTATACAAGGTTACATTTATGCAGCTTAGTCCAAATGAATGGCCCACATTTTATGTGTTTACGTGCTTTTAGATATATTCAGCATTCTGTTATTTGTTCCGTGTAACAAGATGATTCTTCGCATGTCTTTGGGGCACGGTGTAACCGTGCTGATGACGGGCAACCTGGCATTTGGAAAATGATTTACTGCCTTTGTTTTGTTAAAGGGGCAACATTAGTTTTGCTTTAATTATCCCAGGTTCTCCAGCGTGACTCGACTGTTGGAGGCTTAATGACCTCAGGACCGTGTAGAATTTCTGAGTATCTTCAGCTAGTGCTTCTCTCTGTCAGATAATCCAATGTCCTTTAACCCCAATTATATGACATGACATATAGTCTACTCTTGATTGGTATAAATAATACATTAATGTCAAACTGTCAGATATTTTATATAAATTCTAGCTAAACAGTCATAAGATAATAGCTGTTTAGCTGGTTACAGAACAAGCTAATTCAGTATCTCCTAAAAAAGAAACGCTTCAATGTAATATTTCTCATAGTCATTGTTAGGCTGTCCAGTGTTTGCATGCGTGGTTCATGTTAACGCTCATATGTCTTAAAATATTCTCTTGGAATGTTGTAAACGTGAATCTTATGACATAATTCCTTTCATTTTAACATCCATTCGTCTTACAAGTGCTTCTCCAGGGCAGGATCACTGGGTCACGTTAATATGACATTGGTTAGTGACACTGTGATGGTTTTCCACTAGAAAAAAATGACCAAATATTATACCTTGATGAATTTCACTTTAACTCCCTTTGTGCTCCTGGGTCAGCGTCCCCTTCAGGGTGGTCCATTCCGTCGGCGACCTTATATTCTGTGATCACTAATGGAAGATGGATGCTGCATGGACTTTGGTAAAGGATAATGCTCAGAGTTCTGCCTGGAACACCATTGGGTCGTTCATATATAAGGAGTAGCAAAGGGGATTACAGATATTTTTTCCTCATAAATATATTCTCACAAATGTTTCGACCTTCAGCTACAGCTCAAACAAAACCAAGACCCCTCGACCCCCACCCTCAGGAATGTCTGGGAGACATGAAGGAGAGGAAGAAGAGGAAGAAGAGCTGGATGGGAGTCAAGGTAACAACAAACCCCCGCAAAGAATCACGTTCTAGTTTCCACCCATTAGGCAGAGCTGCTCCTCCAGTTTGTGTTGTTTGTAGAGCTGCTCCTCCAGTTTTCCTTGTCTGCAGAGCTGCTCCTCCAGTTTGCATTGTTTGCAGAGCTGCTCCTCCAGTTTGCATTGTCTGCAGAGCTGCTCCTCCAGTCTGTGTTGTCTGCAGAGCTGCTGCTCCAGTTTGCTTTGTTTGCAGAGCTGCTCCTCCAGTTTGCTTTGTTTGCAGAGCTGCACCGGTATGGGATGCCCCTAAAGTGACATAAATCCTGCCGTTGTTCACAGCCGTTTGCCCAAAGTGATTTTGTGCAATGTCTTTGTACTCGTCATGTCATCCCAGCTGAGGCCCGTCTTCGTTAGTAACTGTGGTGTTTTAATGGGACTGTGGGTGTGGGCGAGCACAGAGTTTTACGTCAGTTTTGTCAGCTTGCGACAGATCGACTGCCGGAGCCCTAATGTGCGGGATTCCCCATCGAGTAGCTAGTGAGGAGTGTAAGCTGGCGCCCACTTCCCCTCAATCACAGCCTGAATGCACACAAGAGTTTGCATTGGTTGCAACCAAGTCCGTATCTTCAGAATTTGTGGGGGTAAATGAGCACCCCCCGAAAGTGGTACAGCCCCAGGACGGCTTGAACTGTAACTGATTACATAGAACACCTGTGGACTTCTCTGGGAGCTAATTTGGCCCAAACCATGTCAAAAAAAGAAGGGAAGTGACAGGACAAAGACAAAAGAGCGTGATGGCATTTAATAGGCCTGAAGAAAGAAAGGAATAAGCAATGAAGGAAGATTACAAATATATTCGGAGCAGGTGGGCAGTACAAATGACTAGCAGGAGTGATGCCGCCCCGTGGGCGGTTGAATCTTGGACCTTCGCTCGCATTACTTACCAGCATGTAACTGTGACGATTAGCATGTGACCTTTAGCAGGAAAACTTTCACAAAATGGTTTCCCTTTTTTCGTTTTATCACTCGCTTACCCACTTGGCTATCGCACTACGGCGAACAAATGAGAACAGGCACTGAAGGACATCTAGATATTAGGAAAAGCAACGGGCGTGCGGTAAGTGACAGGATGTAGGGTTTGGCGCAAGCTGACACAAGGCTGCAAAAAAATGCAGTGCGAAACGTTTTGATCGCAACTATAGCTAGCTATGGTGGTCAGTAATACTCAAGTTAGCTAAATAAATTTATATAAAGATGTGAAATTATATTTAGCCATGTATGTGTAGTGGCATTAATAATAATTTTGTCACTCATAGCGGAGGCTGATCTGGTCTGTAAGGATGGAAAGTCCATGCTGGTGAGGAGGACAACTGGAGAAGAGTACAACTGGAGAGGAGGACAACTGGAGAGGAGGACAACTGGAGAAGAGTACAACTGGAGAGGAGGACAACTGGAGAAGAGTACAACTGGAGAGGAGGACAACTGGA
>JABFEB020000049.1:6690058-6703554 GCA_019775895.2 Stomatorhinus ivindoensis
CTGTCCAGCTCCCTCTCAAGCCCCCTGTCCAGCCCCCTCTCAAGCCCCCTGTCCAGCTCCCTGTCCAGTTCCTTGTCCTCTGTGGTTCCCTCTGCTGTCCCAAACACTATTTCACGGGAATGGAGCTCTGTCACAAAATCCTCCAGCCACACAGCTGAGCTGCACACAATTTCCAACGTCACTTAAAAAGATAAAAATGATAAAAAGATGTAGTGTGGGTCTGCAACATAGGGAAAAATCTGATTCCTCCGTGAGTTTCTCTGATGGAATCTCTGTTGATGTTTGGCTGTAAATAAAACACTATATCCAAGGTCATCCTGAAATACCAGACTTTAGCTTTCAGGAATCCGTTCTCCTTAACTGCTTCTTCAGTACAGAGTGACAGCGAGTCTGAGGCCTGTGGCACCAGCGGACACAAGGCAGTGGATATCCTGGACAGGATATGGGACAAAATAGCAGTGAGGTGTATGGAGATGTATGGAGGTGTATGGAGGTGTATGGAGATGTATGGAGGTGTATGGAGATGTATGGAGGTGTATGGAGATGTATGGAGGTGTATGGAGGTGTATGGAGATGTATGGAAGTGTATGGAGGTGTATGGAGGTGTATGGAGATGTATGGAGGTGTATGGAGGTGTATGGAGATGTATGGAGGTGTATGGAGATGTATGGAGGTGTATGGAGATGTATGGAGGTGTATGGAGGTGTATGGAGATGTATGGAAGTGTATGGAGGTGTATGGAGGTGTATGGAGATGTATGGAGGTGTATGGAGGTGTATGGAGATGTATGGAGGTGTATGGAGATATATGGAGGTGTATGGAGGTGTATGGAGATGTATGGAGATGTATGGAGGTGTATGGAGATGTATGGAGGTGTATGGAGATGTATGGAAGTGTATGGAGATGTATGGAAGTGTATGGAGGTGTATGGAGGTGTATGGAGGTGCATGGAGGTGTATGGAGGTGTATGGAGATGTATGGAGGTGTATGGAGGTGTATGGAGGTGTATGGAGATGTATGTAGGTGTATGGAGGTGCATGGAGCTTTCCAGCTACTGTTCTCAAAATCCTGGCACTGTCAAACACGTTTATATTCATCAATCAGACGAGCACTGCCAAAAAGCAATACAAAGGCCACAGCATTCAGTCAGGCACACTGAGTGATGCTCGTATTTGAGCTAAGGAGGTTGCAGCAGTACGCAGCTGGAGGTTTAACACAGCTGTGTTGCTAAAAAGTAGTAATTTGAATTATATAAATGCAACTCCTAGTAGTGAAAGGTGTAGAGGGCAGAAATAATGAAAGTGAACTCCTTTCACTCAAGTCGGAGTTGCTTAGCGTAAGAATACAGAATGGTACATTTCTGTATCAAAATGTAAACTATATTTTTAATTAAATTTTTTTTATTTTTCGCTTATGACACATCTTTATTGTTTCATTATCGTTTCTAAAAGATACATGACGGTCACTGAATGAACGGGAAAATGTTTCCGGAGCTTTAAACCTGAGCCCGAGTCTCATGCCGAGCACGAGCTGCCGTCTCGCCGGCGAACGCGCCTCATTAGCATCCCGGGTCTCCGCGGCTCCCCTCGCTCGGCCGTAATCGACCTCGACAGACAGCCGCACCCGGCTCTGCGTGCTTTGTGAAAATGCCCGTTGATTCATGTGGACGTCAGGGCTTCTTCATATGCCACGGGCACCTGATGGCCCCGACTGGGCACAGCGGCATATTGCAGCAGAGCTCGGGCAGACTTGTGATGAATATTACATCAGCTACGTCTGCATGCCCCCTCAACCTGGACCAGGCTGGAAGAAGACAGATGGCTACATGCAGCATGTTGTGTTTTTTACCTAGTTGAGACACAATAGCTTTTGCTTTAAATGTTTAATTTACATTTTAAACGATCGTGATTACAATTTATTGCTTAGAGCGCATCAAACGTTGCGTGTGAGTCAGTGCTTTGTGGCTGCCACATATTTAAAAGTAAAAGAGTAAAATGATCTTATCAACTGGTCTGCCTGTCTCTCTAACCTCAGGGCACTCCTCTGATGCGCTAACGTACTAGCTGTGTAATTATGGGATGCTGCAACCTTAAGGGGCCTGGGAGGTCGGACAGATGAAATGAGCGACTAATGTGACATGTTTTACACGCACTCAAAGTCTTGTAAGATCTTGTCACAAATGTACCGCTTGGGGAGAGGAGTTGCGTGGCACAAGGCTATCGGAATTCAGTGTGAGGAATGGCAAGATGGATTCCTGAAGGCCTGCGCTTCCCAGTTTCCCAGTTTAGTGCCTAATCCCAAGCTGTATAAGGACAGGCGTCTGCCTGGTCCATTGGGGTACTGACTTTGGCAAGTCTCTTTGAAGAAAAGTCCAAGACAATTTCCCTGTGGGGGGGGGGGGTTGAAGTATCACTACTCAGTTTTAGCTATGGGAATACTGGGATAAACTATGATTTGAAATGACCTGGAAATAACTTTTGGTGATTAATTTTGGTCTAAATGTATGTATGTGAATATTAAATATATTATAGTGGAATTCGATGAGTTCTGGGAAACATTTCGATATATCTGTAACCTTCTGAACGAAGTGTGTGGTAGTAATGGAGTGAAGGTTTGCGTCTATGGTAGAAATGCATACTGTATGTGTATGTGTTTTGCTGTTTGTATGCTAATGATTTTTTTTTTCAAGATTCTTTAATTGTCACATGCGTAGTTATACAGGTACAACATGCAGTGAAATGTACAGTACCTTGAATTTCGTTTTTGTGCAACTATTGGAATAATTTAAGAAGGAACAAGAAGGAATAGTTACAAAAAATATAAGAAAAATAAAAACTTTAAATAGAACTTTGAGTATAAAACAGATTTACAGATGTGCGATAAGCAGTTATAAAGTTAAAGTGCATTGTGCGATGTCATAGCAGTGCAAACAGTAAGAAACCTGAGTGACAGTGTAGCAGCATGAACAGTGCAGTAACTGTGATGGAGACAATGTGGAATGAGTCCAGCTATCATGCATTCTTAAGGAGTCTGGTTTTGGGGATGGACCAAACGCAAACAGCCCTGCTGGGCCGCTGCTGGGACGCTGCTGCTGGTTTCGTCTGGTTTTCCAGTTCTTGATATCCTTGATGGCCTTTGGGTGACATCTGCTGTTCCCCACGTCACCACAGGAGGGACGCAGCACTTCTCAGTTTCCAAAGCTTGTCGGAAGCTGCTTCTTACATCAATCCCTAAACACAACACATGTCTTACAAACACGCCTCCTTTCAGAAATACTTTTCTTTGTGAACTGTATCCATGCCTCCAAACTACACATAAAGTGATTTTTTCTTCTTTATCTGATCAATGCCATCTCTGCGGCTTCTGCATCAGTGTTCATGACAGACACTGAGGACACAGATAAGACTCCTATGTTCAGATTAACTGGGTTCCAGTAAAAGGAGCATCTGAACAGTTGTTTAACTTATCAACATGTCCAAAGGGAAGGAGAATTCTTCCTCAGAAAATAGGAAAAAAAAATTAAACGATTCTGTATTAGTAAGAGTAATTCGACCACAATAAATTAGGGAAACATGGAGGTCGTCAGATGAGCGTAATGCAGATAGGGTCTGACATTATATCAGAATACACTCGAGCAGCACCTCTGTAAATAAAGAGTGTGTTTTCTTAAGAAATGGATTTCCAGACACTGACATATCAATCAGACCTTCCTGGAGGTGGGGTTTGTCGGTACAGAAGTTTCTGGAAACCTCATTTGGCCAATCCCTGTAAACAACATTATATGGTTTTCTAAAAGAATTTAAAAAAAAATAAAAGCCCAAAATAAGTGTCTGCCCCTGAATTCAGCCAATCAGCATAATCGGGCTCAGGTGTGGCCAATCAGAGACTATTTAAAGAGGCTCAGACAAGCTGAAGGAGAGAGGTGATGTGACACTCTTTGTTGTGGCTCATGGAGGGAATGGAGTGATTTGCTTTGTTGGAGAATCGGCAAAGCTTCCCATATAGGGTTTGTGGGCTCAGAATTGTCAAGTAAGTGACTTCAAAGCCTAAGCAGTAAATGCTCTTGGGTGAATCTGCACAATGGTAACTGTCTCTTTCAGTTTAATCACTGTCGCTTTCCTGCTACTGTGTGGAAAATATCATGACCGGATACGTTACAAATCAGGGCAACTGCATTTGTTATTTTAGCTTTTGTGTTTAGTATCAGTTGATTAACCAGATACTGCCTGCAATAAAAATATTCGCAGTCTGTTTTGAGCCAAGGGAGAATCTACTACCGTTTCTGTCTGACCAATGATTGCTCAAGTCTTTTTTCCTGCCCTTTTCATTGGCTTGCTTTGCTAAAGATGAACGTCTTGCGTGATAAGAATCAATCCAACTTTTGTCTTGCCGTGTTCAAAAATAACATCTCGATATGCAATTACACGCTGAATGTCTCCAGTAAATGGATTCCTTCTGTCTGTCGGTACTCAAATGACCTCATTAACCATAGGTGCGATAAATGTAGCAGGAATCACTGTTCTACCAGCTTACTCACGATATCCAATGGGAACTCTCTCTAGGAAAGTTGGCCAATCGTGTTTGAATAACCTGGGATACAAGTAACAGAAGGTGGCCTGTAATAGTCAGTGAATGGAGATGAACTGAGTTTGATTAATAGCTGCTTAACAATGGGTGCATACAGCATGAAATAGGACCGTGATATTTTATGAATCCTCGTGAGGAATTCTCTCCATTTTATCCCATATTGATCTCCTTTGATGAGAGCAGGCTTGGTGTCACAGCAGAAGGTCAGCCCCCTCACAGCGCCCAGGCCCTAAGGACCACGCCCATGGTCATGTGACTGTTCTGCCGCGGCCTGGGGCTTGAGCCAGCAACCTTCTGATCACAGCCACAAAGGCGTAGCCCACTGAGCCACACTCCGCCCCCCAAATAAAGCAGGTAGGCTAGTTTTGAACAAGCATAAATAACTGGCTAGCTTAACTCTTACACGCTCCTACAATAATGTTACTCTGGGGTAGGCGCGAGTTAAATAAAAAACATAGGCTTAATCATGCACTGTACTGTGGAAACCTTTCATTTGTGCAGCAGGATTGGGGCCATTCTGGAATTCATCAATTCCAATCCCAATCAGGAAATGGAACTGGAGTTGGAATTTAAATCTTCCTGAAATTCTAATTCCGTTCCAGTTCAGTTCCCCATAGTTTATTTCCAATCCCAACTCATGTTCCATTTCCTGATTTGGATTGGAATTGATGAATGTGTTCTGAAATGGCCCCAACCCTGCTGTGCAAGCATTTTATTTTGCTGTACTGAACACAAATAATTGCCTAAAATAATAAGCTTTTGGAAAACTCTTTGCAACAGCAAGATTTAATTTTGGCGTATCTGATTGGATGTCTGCTCAGACAAAAAAAGGGCCGCTTTTGGACGTTCGACCTTCGCTTGCTAGGTTGCTCTCCTCGCTGGTTTTCTGTAAACGTGGCCCCAGGCAGTTTTTCCTGCCACTTGCAGGTGCTAGGAGACATTATTTGGCTTGTGATTGCACTTCCACCTCAGCGGTCAGAAGAGACGACGTATCCCTAATGGACAGCTTTAATGTGCTGCTCTGGATAAGGTATGTTTCATATTTGTATTCAATACATACCCTACAAATAACAAATACCTAATTAAATGCACAGACGAGCCAAAACATTATAACCATCCCCATGCGACGCGAGTAATATTGACTATGTCATATAAATAGTGTCTCGAGGTCTGGGATATTAGATGCTAAGCCAACATTTGGTCCTCGTTGTCAACATGTTTAATGCAGAAGAAATGCGCAGGAATAAAGATCTGAGAGACTTTCGCAAGGCCAAAGCATTAAGGCCGGGCGACTGGGTTAGAGTCCCTGAGTCGATAAGGCAGGGGTCACCTACATGATGCCCGCGGGCACCAGGACGCCCCCAAGGGCCACATGAGTCACCCGCGGACCTGTTCTAAAAATAGCACAACTCACCAGTGAGCAGGGTCTAAAATTTAATTTTCTCCTGTTGCTATTCTTCTTTAATCACATTTGCATTTAAATAGATTTGAAAGAGACTGTCTAAACAAAACCCTTTAAAACATGTTTATTATACACGATTTAAGAAGCGTGTATCAAACTGCCACCCCTTTGTCTAGCTCAGCATCTGTGAAGTAGCTCGCAGTTTCAAAAAATGTGGTGACCCCTGTGGTAAGGCTGGTGGGGCGCTGACGGCCAGCCTGGAGGAGCCCCCGCTGAGAGCGATCGAAGGAGGGAAAGATCACGATCCGGGGACAGGGTGTCAGGCGGCCAAGACTCATCGAGGCGAGATGGAGGAGGCCGTTATTTCATGTGTGATTATTTGAATTTCTTTATTTTTCTTCTTTTAAAATGTCCGCAAAGTACTTTGTAAACTGTGAGGTTAAAACAGCGCTATATAAATAAAGGTTGATTGAGAATGAAGACTGTCCCATGTGATGCAAGCCGTCAGAAAGGTTACTGTGGTACAAATGGTAGATCATTTTGGTGATGATCATGTGAGTGAAGAGTCGCACCATGCAATGTACGGGCGCCTTGTTTTTACAAGATAACCAACGTTGTTTGCTTTAGTGGTCATAACATCTTGGCTCATCGCTGTATATTCAAGATTATGGAAAAAGTCTGTCAAGGTCACACGATTAATCGCACATCAATTTTATAAAGGAAACAATGTTCCATCCATCCATGCATGTTCCATTTGCTTACCCAGTACAAGGTCACTGCTAGAAAAATTGATTCTTAAAAATATTTACTTGTTTTATTACAAAGTTATTTTATGGGGCGAGGCTTTTTTCGCCACATCATGATGCCAATTAAGAACATTTGAAGTGCAATCTATCTAGAATTATCTGGAAGTAGGTTACAAACAGAATCATACAATTAGAATAATCGTAGACCAGCCATCTGACAAAGGAACGGGATACATTACGCACGTGTTATAGATGGTAATATTTTTACATCCAGCTGTCGTTGTATGACTGGCATCCTCAGGAAAGATAGGCAGCCAATTCTGTTTGGATCCCCACAGATTTCTCCTATACTCTACTCGCTTCAGGGTTTTCCGAACTTTATGTATATATGAAGCCCTTTGGGGCATCTATGTTGGGAAGAACTCTTTGCAAATTCAGTTTTTAATTTTATTTATATATTTTTTGGGGGGGGGGTGGGTATAGTCTTATGGATCAGTTTGTCTACATGACACAATTCCCACCTACAGTAGACGCCCTTTGCTCTGAACTGATGAAGTACTAGTCGGGTTCATACGAGTAAGCCAACCACAACTAACAGTCAATCGCACGGATACAGAATAATAGACTCGCGGCACATGTCGAGTGGAAACCGGGCGACTAATTATGGCTTTTTTGTATTTCTCGAGTATTAATTTAAAATGTGGCTACCTAATAATCGCTTTTACAATAGGTAATATTTTCGTCATTAACGTTTCAGTATAATTCATCCACAGGCTTTGCACATACGCCCTTATTGTAGCCTCTATATCTATACGTGTATGAAAGCATGTGACATATGCAACCTCTGAAAAATAGATATAAACGATCGATACTGGCAGGTGGTCAAGAAAAGTTTTACTGTTTGTCAGCACTGCGGACATGTAAGTGATTTTGCGCATCATTGCGTGAGAACTGCTACAGTAAGTGTGCGTAAGGATGCAAATGAGGAAAAGGGGAGAAGCAGGGAGGTAGAGAGAGAGAGAGAGAGAGAGAGAGAGGGATCGCGCGCGCCAGTTCCATCCCTTCGCCTCGTGCTAACACCCAGGTCTCATTTCACAGATCGGAATTTACTCACGTCGTATTAAAGGATATCACTTTGGGAAAATGCCGGCCGGCAGACTGCTTGGACTTGCTTATATCAGCGTGCACTTGTGGACCTCGTTCCTGTTCAAAGGTAGGCAGTTTGGATTCCGATGGGGCATCTAAATAGATAACGTGGACCAAAGATGCTCAATCAGAAGTAACCCGAACGACAAATACGATGTATTCCAAACACCCACTTTTACATATACTGATTGTCCTGCTTATATGAGATCAGATGCAATAACGAACTCATATTTGCATACAGCAAACAATAGTGATAATTAACACATTGATTATGCAAGTGTAAATGTAAAACCGCTTTCAATTATTACTTTTAAACGAAACTTTGATTGTAGCGTTATGATTAACCAAAAAGAAAAGTGTAATTGCAGTGATACTGTCCCCCCCCCCGTCGTTTATGCAATTTCTGATCTGTCCGGGGATATTACTTTTTGCCCATCTTAATGTGCGTAACTGTCTACGAAATTCTGTAACATCTGACAAAACTTAATTTGAAATAAGGTTAAATAAGTATTACTGTAACAAAAAATATAATCAATTCCATCTCCTTTTATTTTTGACCTATATTTAGTAAATCACAACTGAATTAAGGATGACCTTACAATGTCCAGGTTTGCATTGTTTTAGTAAGAAGTCTTGCTCGTAAATACATGGTCCTACTTATTTCGGAAATGCCAGCCATTGACATCGAAGGAAATTTACTTAAAATGGAATCAGCGCTGCCTCCCGTGCTTCACGAAGGATGTTCAAATTATATTTCAAATGATCTTTGAAGTATCCAGAAATGAGTGGCTCAATTGAAATTTCAAAATCCCTAGGAAATGAAGACCCAAGGCGAGCGCCTATTTCTTAGAATAAGAGACCGTGACTGTTGTTGATGGTCTTCGTCTGTTTCACGTACGTCTGTAAAATTGGTCTTAGATGCTAATCAGAATCGCCGCATCTCTAAATAACAAGTGTTCTGCTGGTTTCCGAAATGTCAAACAATTATATGGCGAAATACGTTCAGACGTTAATTTACAAGTAAATATGTCTACGTTTTCATATACTGTATACAGTGATTAAATGTTTGCTCAATAAAACTGTGAGCAAATAAATGTGAAGGTCCTACTTGTTCTGATGACAACCTGTGGCTGTCACACATTGACGTGGTCAATAGTTTATTAGTTAGCTATTTATTTAGTTCATTAGTTTAGTTATTGGTGATTTATGATAATTTATTTAGGCAGCGTTTCTCTTGATATTTGTAACAGATCATAGTGAGTATCAAGTGAATTATTTATTTATTTATGCGAAGAAGTCTTGTAATCCCACATATGGAATGGGCTTTTAATTTGCAGTTAACTTTATAAACCCAGTGGAATTGATGACAGATTAATCGGTTATGGAGTAAAATTGGTTTTCTAATTGAAATTCTGTAAAGAATTCTGCACATCATTCTGTAAAACCATTGGCCACTAGGGGGCGACTCATAAATACGGTAATAGCATGGGGTAAGTCAACCTTGGCATTTGTCCAGGATCGTAATTTTAAATGAGACTTCTAGAAAGCTCGGAAGTGCTATACATCATACGCCATCTGGCAGAAATGCTTGTTTATTTGTGATAATGGGCTTAATCAGAGTTTCATTTCAGAGGTGTGTCATATCAACGGCCCTGCTGTCGGCTATCTGAGAATGTAATTGTTGCTCCCTGTCCTTGCCTGCAATCATTAAATAGTAAGGCACATATTAAGTGAATATGAATGTAACCGTTATTAAATGTACAATTTCCCAGAATCATTAGCAGGAAGCCTCTGTTTTGCCAAGTGTTAATGCTTTGTGAATGATTGGTAGAGATTACCCGGTACTGCGCAAAGTGCTTGTCATTGACATTCAAGTCACCGTGAAGTATCCAGCTTTGCTTTATCCACTCTCTCAGCTCCAGAAGGGATTTTTTAAATAAAAAAAGCTTCTTTATTCATATTACTTTATTAATTTAAACTTGCACGTGCCATTTAGCTTTCTCAATGCATTGTGTTATCTGCGTGTTGTTGCTTTCCAAGTTCACATGTAGTGCCGTGATAGTTTGATCTATATATATAGGCCTATATATATACAGTATGTGTGTGTGTGTATGTATATATATATATATATAAAATCGTGTTTTGAAATTCATATTTGCCCCAAATTTGGGGTGTACTCTTCCTTTTCTTGGCAAAAAATAAAAGATGGCAATCTCTTGGTAATATTCTCCTCTTCAGAAAATTTTAGGGAAGGAGTTGCAATGTGTGGTTTTCAGCTGAGAATTGCAGTCGCTGGCACAACCTGAACCCCACCTCCCAGGAAGTCTGTGATTAACTTGAACGAAGAACTTTTGTTTAAGGAGATCCTATTCATAAATGGAGGGATTCAGTGTTTCAAGGAATGAACTGAGTAATATAGCACCAGCTACAGGAGTCACATCTTGTATAAAAACTGCCAGAAGAAGGCAAACGCAGGACAGCTCACTGTTGATTTATCAAACTAACCTCGACACGCCCTGTCTTGTAATTCGTAGCACAAAGTCGGCAGTAATCTTCGCCTTTCCATCTAATCGGAAAATGAATTGTTTGGGTCCCGCTTGCTCAACTAAGAGCTCTGGGAAAGAGGAAGGAGAAAGAGGGTCTATGCTCTTAATTAGACGTTCAGACTCCCATGTTTTTATACCCAATCAGAACAATGCAATTAGCATGTGTAATCTAACAAGCACTTATTCTGTAGCTTTGGAGAAGAATGGGTTTTGAAAGTCAGGTGGTATCTTCATATAGACATTAGGAAATTTTGGGTCAGGTAGACGTGTATAGAAAGGAAGAAGGCAGACTCCATGCTGGACTGTGCCTTTACGGGGGAAGGGTTTGACTCTTTGTCAGGGGGGGGGGGGGAGCGCATATACATCTATAGCAAGCTACATTTCTGCTGAAATTGTACAGTTGCCACAGGGTGAAATAGTTGAATCCAACGACATAGCTTTGGGTTGAGCATGAGGGGGTGAGGTTTCCGTCCATTTAAGGGGGTCCAGAGGTTTGTATTGGCTAGTTTTGATCATTGGGTGGTGGTGGTGGTGGGGGTGTTACAAGCCTCCCCACATTTTACACCAATGCTTGATTCTCCGGTGCAGCCTTATGGAGCGACGGTCACTTCCTGAAAGTGTAGTTTTCAGATGATGAGCTGAATTGTTGGTTATATTTATCAGTGTGGTTAATAAGATCACGGTGAAGCGTATGTCATGATCATAGAGAGACATGACATAGAATATCTAAGGTGATGTTTTTTTTTGGGGGGGAGGGGCATAGGGAATATTATTTCTCAAATGAAATCTCTTTACACGTCTCACACTGAGATTTGAGAGTTGTTTTACTCCATTATGAAATTAAATTAGAATACTCATGGTTTAATTTGCCTAAACCGTAATACTTAAGGTTGATACTGTGCTATTGCTTACAAAAACCTGCCTTTGTATATAGGAAATCTTCATTTAATCCTCTCAAACACATGTGAAGTGGATTTAGGAGGCAGAACTGGGTCATCCCATAATACAGTAATTTCCTTTTTTCCAGTTCAGTTGCCTTGGTTGTTGGGCTTCAGCCTGAGGGTAAATCCTGGCGATGTCAGTGTGTCTCTGCTTCACTAGCATCTGGCAGGCATAGGGCAGTGCCGAGAAACCACCTTTCCATCTTCAGAAGGTCATGGGTTCAAATCCCAGGGGTGTTAGATCAATCATGTTTTGTTTCAGCCCTTGAGCGAGGTAGCTGCTGCAGGGGAACCAGCTGACGCTGTACTATAAACCCAAAATTCCTCACTTTTACGTGTCTTTTAACACAAAGTTTTGGGGGGGAGGGGGGCAGGACAGGCAAATATACAGTATAACTGCGTCACAGTGCCCGTCATCCTACATTCTGTTGTGCTGAGCCGGCAGCATAGGGCTTCTTTTCCATGTTTACTTGTCATTTGTATAAAAATATGCAGCTTTTCCTGCATCGATCTCCATCCAAGCAAAAGTGAAAATCACAGGAATTTCACTGCTGAACATATCCCAGTTGCACTACTGCCTCATACCTCCAGGGGGCTTAAGTGAGTCCCACCCCGGCTCATCGCAAGTGTATTGTGGATGGTCTTGTCATTCGGGTTTCCACCGCACGCGCCGCGCTCCTCCTTCAGTCCAGAAGACACCTGCTGCACGAGATAGGCTCCTAGCCTCTTTATCAACATTCACTGAATATGTGTTTGCAAGGTGGATAATATATCTAATGTTTCACAATAATTTGAGGATGTCTTGCTCGCCGTTCTAGCAGTAACATTCATTAATGGGCGCGCGTTCTCCTTTCATTCTCAGTCCCAATTGAAAGTTGACGGCTCGCGGCGACGTCTTTCTCCGCTTCGCTGCTCGTGCCCGCTGCGCGCCTTTAGTCAGGCGGCCTCCGCGGTGATTTGCTCAATTGTATTACATACACTTAAGCCAGTTCATGCATGAGAAACAGATTTTAATGTAAAGGTCAATTGTTAAGCTAATTAAGCATATATATATTTTTTTAGCTGTCAGTAGTACAGTGCAGTATGATAAATTTTCAGTTCCCCATATTAGCGTTTAAACTCTTAGGAACAGCTTTGCTGTAAGGCAAAATACTATCTGCAAAACAAACAGCCCATGTGATGTAGGACTTCTTATTTACTAAATGGACGCTAAAGGATATGGATTTTTTAATTGTGTAGTTTTTATTTTTAAAATGCACTCATTTCACACTCCTCACTAAAACTTTGCTGACCCATAGACAATTTAAGTCCGATTAGCCTCAATTATGGTCAGTGTAAGAGGCAATTCAGCAAAATTAACATTCATTGAACAGCCTAAATTACATTTGCATTTAAAATACTGTTAGAGCATGGAAGGGACACTTGCGCTATAAGCGAACAACTGCGCTTCTTTTGCAATTGTAATAAATCCCCATCCTCAATGGTCAGGCACAGTTTTTTCATCTCTAAAGTAAAATGTGTGTAAAATAAAATAATTTTAAGTGTGTTTTACATGCACCATAACACTGATCCCAATACTAAATTCTCCTTTATGGAACAATTACAGTGTGTAAAACAGATTTTAATGAATTAAGTCTTTTTTTTAACTAAATACAAAATATATGTATATCTAATAGTGATATTAATGACAATAGTTATTGGGTCTAAATTTGAGTGTGCACATGAAAATATGAAGATTATCCAAATGTGATGACGTTGTAATGCTCAACTTTGTACTTATATGGTGCAGTAAAAGAATCAGTAGTTATTGGATAATCATTGGTTGAGTGTTTGTGACTGGGGAGGTCATACTCTACTTGGTAGAGTTTGCTGGGACACCCCAAAACCCATATTGGGATATTATCAGAATTTCACCTTTAGTGCGACATATCGTTGTCTACAGGAGCTGTAATCTCGTTCTCCATACTCTGGTAAAATTAACTGCTGTTCGTAAGACAGGCTGAACGTCAGCTTTTAGGATGATGTCGCTGCTTCGGTCCATTTTCTCCTGTCGTCTGTATGAGTTTCACATGGGGGGCTGTGATGTATCGCCATTCCCCCTCTGTCCCCCGGGCCGGGGGGGGGGGGG
>JABFEB020000049.1:6755539-6774751 GCA_019775895.2 Stomatorhinus ivindoensis
GTGGTGCGGCTGAGCTGCTCTCTCACTCCGGTGTGAGTATGTGCAGTGTAGGTCTGGGTGCTGAGACACGGTGGTGCGGCTGAGCTGCTCTCTCACTCCGGTGTGAGTATGTGCAGTGTAGGTCTGGGTGCTGAGACACGGTGGTGCAGGTGCAGCTCAATTTTTACACATTTGGGCTAGTGATTCACTCTTTCCCATCCGTCTCATTTGTGTCAAGTGTGTCCCTATCTTAAATGGGAATTCCTATTTAAACTAAATTTCAAGTCAGTTTCAAAATATGTACGTTTTGAAAATATGAATATATTATTAATATATCATACTTGTGTTCATCATCCACTTCATTAACTTTGGTTAAACGTTGCCCTAGACCACATTGACATTTTTATTAGTCTTGATATCCACCAGTTTTTTATTGCAACTTAATGTATATACTTCTATTTCAAGGCAGCAATTTCCAGTATATAAATATAAAATCCACAATAATGTAATTGTTTTTTCTCTCTTTTTTCTTCATGCAGTAATGACTGTGTTCTACATACTTTTTTCTGTCAGCATTATTCAAGAACCTGAAGGATGCAGGTTTACCTTTAATATCAACTAAGTGTTGCAGGAAGCCCTGTAATCTGAAATCATAGGTGCTGTCAGAAATTTCAAATAAATGCGTAAAAAAATGCATCAGCTCATGGAGGAAGGAATCTGCAGTTAATCACTGCAAGTCTGCTTTAAGCCAAGGACCAATAGAAAGTAATATTTATATCAGTGTTCACTGTCTGGCATTGAACACGAAGATATGGATGCTGGACAAATGCCAGATAAGGTAAAAGAATGGGAAAATATGGAAGGAGATGATGTTTTAAGGATGAGATGGAAATTATAGAAATGAGATGTCAAGGGGAACTGCATGATTAAACTCTTTGACATTCAGGAATGAGATGGGTAATGTGGTTTAACGTCAACAAATGAAGAGAAGAAAATCAAATGACTTCGAAAGCTGGACGGGATCATAAAAAGACAACTAAATATAGAGCTCCCAGTATAAAACTGAAACATCTCAGTGTTGACCATTGACCTAGTCAATCTTGCACAACAGTGTTTAATGCAAAAAAGCCCCACTTAGACATTAATTGCAGACAATTGGGACAATTACAGTACAAATCCCCTCATGGGGCTTGTTTTCATTTGGTCAAATGTCCTGTTGTCTACAACCCAGTGGGCTTACAGCTTATCAGTGTAACTTCTACGAGTTTTTACTTAATCTGTCATTTAACAAGTGCCATCAGTTTATGTCACAGTGTTCAGGTACAGCTTTTTCTGTATGTTCAGGAGTGCAGTCTAACATCTGGCCTAAACATCTGCCTGTGCTGCTTTTTGTATGAACAATTAGTATTTCTTGGTAATATCATATCCACTGTCCCTCACAAGTACTGTATATCAGACGCTACATTGGCTGTCAGGGTCTTACAGAAACAGCTGTATTATGTTGAATAATGAATGAAAGTGACTTTGTTACCACATGCCATTCCAGTCCTCATTGATCCTGTGATTGTCTTGGGTATAAAACGGGATAAAAGGTGCTATTGTATGTACATGGAAGGTGGTTTTCTGGGAAGGTAAGAAATGATTATGTGGAAAGTTTCCCCTTCAAATAACACTCAGGATGGGGATAATTGTCTTTTGGTGTGTCTGTTTTTTCCCGCTAGTGTCTTGAAATATAAAAACTACATCAACAGTAGCTTTGAAGTTCCTCGTGGTCATAAATTCCTTAAGATGGACCTTATTCTGTTCAGAGGGTGGAGCTGGGAATGAGATTCTGAACACTTTAACCACTGGATTAGTACCTACATATTACAATATATTTCTAGACTTAATGTTGCCCTGAAATAGGTCAAAATTCCAGCGTTTCAAAATGTTTGCACCAACTCCGAGGCCCTTTGTTTGTTTTACTAAATGAACCCAGGATTAAAACTTACGTTTGACCGTGTGTTTGATGTTCCGCAGTGCGGACGAAAGGTTCGACGCCACATTCCACACCAACGTCCTGGTCAATTCATCTGGTGCATGCCAGTACCTCCCACCAGGTGAGTCTGCCCCCACCAGGAAGTTCCCAGTTATCTTTCTTCTGGAAAGATCTCGAGCATGGGCTAGAGAATGGAGAAATAAGTAAACTGATTTCGCAGTGTGGTGTTTTTGAGGGTCACTGAAATGTTATGGGGGCTTTCAGCGGCCTTTCATATTTGTGAAGATGTTTCTCCACGGTGCTTAAACAACAGTCTTTGAGATGTGTCACTGCGTTAAAGCTAGACGGGATGTGATGTAAGAAGGGATGCGATGTAAGAAGGGATGTGATGTAAGAAGGGATGTGATGTAAGAAGGGATGTGATGTAAGAAGGGATGTGATGTAAGAACACGTCATTGTCACTCAGGGATACTGAAGAGCACCTGCTACATCGACGTGCGCTGGTTCCCCTTCGATGTGCAGAAGTGTGACCTGAAGTTTGGGTCGTGGACACACAACGGCTGGCTGCTGGATCTGCAGATGGTGGCGGTTGACATCTCAAGCTACATCCCCAACGGAGAGTGGGACCTCGTCGGTAATATCGCCGCTTCTTCCTAGAGACTCTTCGATGTACAATGAGAAAGACGCCAGTGCAAAGTCAACAACCAAGCAGTTAAGCACTGGGCCGGGCATTCGAAATTTGTGAAATTATTTATATTCCTATTGTGGCAGCTAAAGTGTTCACCATGCCAGTGTTTTTTGCTGTCAGATTATCAATGGTTGTTAGGGCGATTATGATCCAGATTCCTATTAAAATTCAAGCAAGTTCTAGAAGTAAAACAAAAAGTAACATTGTAAAAATGAACTTTTTCCCTCCAAAATTCCCATAGGTGAATGGTAATGGAATCTAATCCTTCTAGATGTTTGATCTCAGACTTTGTCCTCCCAGCTGCGTGGCAAATCCCGTTCAGCACATTCTAATGGGTCATACAGTTGGAGTCACATGATTGGCCCCAACCAATCATATCCTGAGGCGCATGCATTGCTGGGAGCTGGTGTAACAGATGGCTGAAGTGTGCCCCTCAATTACAAATTAGCCATTGAGACTGGTACAAATGCTGGCCAGGTGCTGCTGGGCCACACATGTCCACGAAGACCAGTTTCAGACTGCAAACGGTGACAGCAGGTCCAGGTCCCCAAAGCCAAACCGCATTCAGATGGAGGCGTTTTAACAAACTACTGTACAGGTTTCACAAAAACATCTCTGATTTGTCCAGATCATTTTCCCAGTGTAAGGTTACATGTATGTTGTTGAAATGTCAACATATAGCAAACGTATATAGTTCAACATATTTCATTAAAATATAATGCAGTGAAAAGCACAAGCACTGACATTTATAAGGATTGATAAGTACCTGCAAGCCAGTGGCAAGTATAAATTACTGGATCACAACCGTATGAAAACTGCTTTTGTTTGACTCCATCCATCCATTCCTTCACCAGCAGCATGTTCAGTAGAGAGTCATAGGATTTTCCAGAAGTATATTCCAGGGAACGCTGAGCACAGGAGAGAGGACACCCTGGACGCAACGCCAGCCTGTCACAAGGCGTTTAGTCGCGTTTAGATGAGAAATACTTTGGGCTGCCTCCTTGCTTAGAAAATATGGTGTGTGGGTTTTGAAAGTCAGTTTTCGATTGACATGTCATTTCCCAGGACATGCATGCAAATTGGTTTTTTAAATCTTTTTCCAAACAGCTCAATGTAGATTATTGAGATTGAAAGAATAATGTAAATCTGACAACTCTGGCCAGTATGAAAAGTCCATATATTCGGAATTAAAGCAAGTGACAATTGTACAAGCTGGAAAGATGTGCATCATTATAAAATAAATCTTGACAGTTTTCTTGCGATCGCTGTTAACTTTGCGATCTGAAATACATGCATATGTAATCAGTGTCGGCAGAGGACAAAGACATCCATCTATCCACAGTGGAAGCGTCAGGGATCTGTGATGGGCTGCTTCCGTATCGCGTCTTTGAGGAATGAGCAGACACGGTGCGCGCACCTTCATGTCTTGTGGTACCCAGGCGTCCCCGGGAAGAGGAACGAGCTGTATTACGATTGCTGCAAGGAGCCGTACCCCGACGTGACCTTCACTGTCACCATGCGTCGCCGCACGCTGTACTACGGCCTGAACCTGCTTATCCCCTGCGTGCTCATCTCCGGTCTGGCCCTGCTGGTCTTCCTACTGCCCGCCGACTCGGGGGAAAAGATCTCGCTCGGTGAGAAATCACTGCGGCGCGTGACAGCGGTTCTGTGCTAAGAACCGTCATTAACGAACGGGCATGTTAGTCATCTTTTCCACTGTAAATTGTCCTTCACTGGATGGAGAAATAAGGAGATAGGCCTGCACATTAAGTAAGGATGCTTCGATCGCTTAGGTACCTGATGCCCTGGAGAGCTTCCCTGATGCTTATGTACCTCTGGTCTAATGCCTGCTCACAAATTTACATGTTTAATTGTCGGCGCATGCGTCATACAGGCGAGACAGCTTCTAATATGGCAGAATACCTAAAATGTGAACCATTAGCTAATGATTGAGCATAATGTTCATTCCAAATGAGGACTAAATTTAAGGTCTGTGGTCACTACTGCCAGATATGAGCATAATAATGTAGTACTTTGACATTTAAATATTGTTATCAGTAAGTCACTTTGAGAAATTTGTGCATTGCATTTATTGTGGTTCCTCAGTCCATATATTGTACTCCTTGGACACGATTTAAAATATACTTTGTAAAATTGTCACTCAAGGTCATCAGTGTATTACAAACCCTTATCCAGCACCTAGGATTCCCATAATCCCTTGCTCCTACAATTGGACCACTTCTGTCCCCAGGGATATTACAACTTGGAAATTCCATCTCCTTACTTAATCTGCTGGCAGAAAGAACAAATAAGTATAGAAATAATGTTACCATTATAAATGTGGTGAGTAGAAACATTGTTGAGGTCAGTGTCTGGAAATGATGGACGTGCCCGACTGAATTGACTCTTCTGGTCTGTCCTTTCTAATCAGGGATTACTGTCCTGTTGTCTTTGACTGTCTTCATGTTGCTGGTGGCTGAGATCATGCCTGCGACCTCTGACTCAGTGCCTCTGATTGGTGGGTTTAAAATTATCACTTTTTCTACTGCCTTGTCTGTCGATGGATGTTCATTAACTCATCCCTTTCTTACAAAGGAACACCTATGTACCTATACTTTGTGCAAAGTTTGCAGAACCAGTTTTTTATGTAATAACTGACAAAGTATCAATGAAGATTTTCATTTTGGTTGTTTATTGCATAATGCACAGTATTACATTTTCATCATTAAAAAGTGCAACTCCCGCATTTTGTAATATCTGTCGCAATATTTACTAATTTATTACAAAATGCAAGAAAATGTATTACATAATGCGTTCAAGCTATCACAAAATGCGGCATATTATTACAAAATGCGGGTGCCATTGCATAATGAAGTCATTTTGTTGAGTTATTACAGAATTATTAGCAT
This sequence comes from Stomatorhinus ivindoensis, assembly GCA_019775895.2. Taxonomy (NCBI): domain Eukaryota; kingdom Metazoa; phylum Chordata; class Actinopteri; order Osteoglossiformes; family Mormyridae; genus Stomatorhinus; species Stomatorhinus ivindoensis. The sequence continues at coordinate 6,761,094 of JABFEB020000049.1, forward strand.
AATGTGGAGAAGGAGAAGCACTTTTATATAGGATTGACAAGGGATCAAAAGAGAGGCAGTGGATTTTTTAAATGAAACAGCTCATTTCATCAGTCCTTCACTTTTCTAACCTTTAAGGTCTTAGTGAGCATGTGATATTCCATGTAAAATTTTATTTGGAATAAATTTCATTTAAACACGAATGCCAGCATCGTATCATTCTCCGCCACACAGGTTTTAATGTAAATGCAGACGCTAAGAGGGAAGTTTGGTGCATTTCTCAAAGAACTGGCAACTATCATTTGTCTTCATCACTTCCAGAAGTACTGCAGGAATCGGGAAACTTAAAAACTATTGCCGGAAGCATGAGGTGTATGCAGAATATGAAACTGTTGAAGAAGTAGCTGGATATAATTTAAGAAGTAGATTTTGACACTTGGATATGATAAAGAAGGAACATTCCAGAACCACATTGACAGTGGAAATCGAATATCTGCAGAAAAGGTGTAAATGTATGTGTACTTCTGAGCTTCCAAATATTGTAAGGATTACAAATAAGGAAGAAGCTGACTGAGAACTTGTAAAAATTCACATTTACTATTAAGGTGGAGTCATTCGAAGGCCGTGGCTCCGTGAGCTGCGTTGATAACGGTGGTTATTTGCAAAGCTCTGTTCTGCAGCTGCAGATTCAGTTGTCTTTGCTTTATGTTGTATGTTTTTAAATGATATAATATCTATTCAAAAACAGAATTGAAGCATGACGCCTACAAGTTATCCATTAAGATGCACGGCTTTGTGGAAGACCCACATGAGATGTGAGCTGTACTTTAACGGTGGTGAGCGGTTTGATGCAAATGCCGTATTTTAAATGGGATTTTGTGTCAACTGACCTCTGTAGGCAGTCAGAAAACAGGCAGGATATATCCAGATGAATGGGAAAGCCTTTTCAGATGCACAAGCATGAATTGTTATGGAGTTTATTGTCTTACATATTCAAAACACTTGTATAGCTCAATGGTGTAAACAATGCATGAAAGGATGAGGATGAAACAAAAGCACATTTCTGAGTTCCTGAGAAATTTCACGGCGAACTCCACCCTTCCGCTTGGTATAGATTTATATGGTATAGATGGGCTGGTCAGGTGCCACTTGCAGAAATTTAAGGGGCGGAAAGTTTTTCACAAATTTGTCAGTCGGCATTCTCCCTCACCTTGGATAGCCATCGTTGGAGTTGTAAATGAGCTGCATGAATGCTGAATATCCTCTTACAAAGGAACACTTGTTCTTGACCTGAAACCCTAATGCATTTTGCTTGCTTGCTAGAGGGAGGAAAAGATAGATAGATAGAAAGATAGATAGATAGATAGATAGATAGACAAAGAATTGGGAGTATTTGTTTTCATTAACAAATCAGCACTCACCTGAGTTAGTCAAGCTTTCATGAATACATAGACAGTCACAGAGGTGATTTTCTTTTTGGTTCAAATAGGGTTTTTATTTCTGGCTTCGTTAGAAGGAACTGGCAGATTTCTTTCAAAAAACTTCAACTCTTTATACACAGTCACATGGGAGGATATTCATGGTGACTTCTTCAAAAAAGATTCTTCCTTGACATAATCCTATGATGTAATTTAATGATGGGCTTATCCATCTATAATATTAAATATTTATCATTTATTATGGTAGTTCTGTTGATCTTGTTCAATCATAATAGCCAAACTGCAGCTAAATTGATCTTTTAAGTCTGGGTAATAAATTGAAAACTAAGCATACTTTTTATTAAATTTCAGTCATTATTGTTCAGAATAAACTTATCAATGAAAAGTGATATTATTGATTGTTCTGTTTATAATGTCTAGGTATGCCATGAGAGAGGCAGGAAAGTCTTACAAATTCACTCCCCTTGGCTTTGCACAATTGTCATTTCAGCCCAATATTTTGCCAGCACTATGATGATTGTTGGCCTTTCTGTGGTGGTCACCGTTCTTGTGCTCCAGTTCCACCATCACGATCCTCACGGGGGCAAGATGCCGAGATGGGTAAGCTGGAAACAATCCTACCATCTTTAAAACAAGATGAAAGCGCCAGATTAGCCCAGTTTGGCCACCATACCTAAAACGCATGCTATTTTACATGCAATGTTTGTGAAGCCTCCTGAACTCATGAATAAAAAGAGTTAAAAAATTATAATGACGTCTGATTCAACACACTTTAACAAGGGATGCATTAACCTTTGGAATGTAGCTGGTGCATGTCACAGTCCAAAAGGCAGGACTTCATATTGAAAGAAAGCACAATTAGCAGCAAATTTAAAGATTTGAGAATCCTCTGTGTCAACTCAACCTACCAATAATAATTTTTATATATTTCACATGCATAACAATACCCCTGGACATTAGATGTAAGGATATCCTACTTCCTAAATGTCCAGAAAGTAGGCAAAGGTGTACAAGGCCTATCAGATTACATAAGATGGCGCCTAAGTTGCTTGTTTGTATTTGTTGACAACCATCAGTTTTAGATTTTTTTTAATTTTATATCCTGCCTTTCCATGTAACCATTCCTGACCCATACTTTTTTAAGTAGATCAACATATTATATTGGAATTTTTCCATTATGGACATTATGGACCAGGCTTATGTCTTATGTACGCCCAGGTGCGTGTTGTTCTGCTGAACTGGTGTGCCTGGTTCCTGCGGATGAAAAAGCCTGGGGAAGAGCAGAAGATAATGGGGTACAAGTGCAGCGCCCCCCAGCATCACGGCAGCTCCAGTAGCATTCAGATGAATACCATGGCTGGCCAGCCGCCCAACACCAACGGCAACATGAACATTTATTTCAGCTACCACGCCATGGAGAACCCCTTCTGCCCATCCAGCACCGATTCGAGCGTGGTGTGTGGACGCAACAACACCTCACCCCCGCACAACAGGGAGCACATTAGGACCCTGGGGGAGCATGTGCCAGAGATCACGAGGATCCTGGAGGAGGTGCAGTACATCGCGCGGCGCTTCCGGGAGCAGGACGAGGGCGCCGCTATCAGCAGCGAGTGGAAGTTTGCAGCGGCCGTGGTGGACCGGCTCTGCCTGGTGGCCTTCTCTGTCTTCTCCATCATCTGCACCTTCACCATCCTCATGTCCGCTCCTAATTTCATCGAGGCCGTCTCCAAGGACTTCGCATAAATCGAATGGCTAAGGCACACAGATGGTAGAAAGGATGCGAAAAGATCGTAGTATCTCATTCAAATTATATACTTAAAAATCTGGAATATATATTCATTTTTACCTCAATGAATGTGGTGCTCATGAGTGTTTTAATGGAAAAATTCCATACCACGTCTTACTCGGATTTCTGCTTCATGTATCTAGTTGCACATTTGTGTAATTTTTACTGCCGTCAGTCCCTACTGTACATATCTAAGCACCTTAATGAGTAGCATATGATCACTCTTGGTGATGTGTTTTACTGTGATGAAAGATTTCTAGTCAAACAATACAGTACTACCTTTATGAATTATGATGACATTATGACGACACATATTTCATTTACATAGATATTTAATTTGACATGTATGCTCTCTACAAGCTTTTTTGTGTTTCTGTTATTTTTATGAGTTTTTCTAAAGTCATTCAATCCTATTAATGGATTAGACATCATGGACGAAACATCTTGTGAAATTTTTCATCGTTCCTTTTTTCCCATTTTGCTTTTAGTACCCACACCAAACACAGCAAACCTGGCAAAAAGAAAAAAAAACGCATTTATTTTTGAGAAAGTATACTTAAATTATTTTCATTTTGGAACAAACTCTATATCAGTGTTTCCCATCCCGATCCCTTGCCAGAAGGCCCCCCAGGTAGGATGCTGGGAGGGAGCAAAAACGTGGACCGTCTGGGGGTCCCTGAGGAGTAGGTAGGGAATCAACGCCATTGCATAGGATGCAATGCACCGCCTCCCCTTTTTGGGTGTCCCATGTCATACCCTGTTCATCCAGCGGTAGGCGCTAACCTCACTGTGAAGCTACACTGGACAAGCAGTATTGAAATGGATGGGTGTTGCGTTTGCTCTCTACATTGTGCTCAAGACCTAAAATGAAGTGCCATTTGCAGGAGGGATGGATGACGTGAGACTGGCTGTGCAGGTTAACACCTTAAGATAACATATTAGGTGTCCTTTGCTCACGGATGACGTATTGTCTCTCCATCCTTGCTAGTTCAATGCTGTGGCAGTGGAGTCTCTTTTTAATCACAAGGGACCCTGTTTTGTATTTTGGTCCAATCTCCCTTGTTCTTGCTGGACTGGCCCGATGGTGGGACTGTCTCCCGCCCCATTACGGCGGTGATGGATCTCCTTCGGCCTCGTGTAACTCCTGTATTAGATCTGTGGCGTCGTGGCAATTTTGGCTGGAAAAGGAAAAATCATTGTGTTTGATGACTTGCTGGGAGATGGCAGATTGCATTGTGTGGTAGATGGTGTGGTAGATGGTGTGGTAGATGGTGTGGAGTGTCAACCTGTTTTGGAATGTGATAAGAAAACATTTTAAGGCAGCATTTCAATATATATACTCATTTATATTTATTTATACATCTGACACCGTATAGAACCCTTTAAGCGAGAATATCTATCCTATTAAACATTCATTAATCTATCTTTTATCTTCTTATCCTGGTGAGGGAAGAGGGGGCATTAATTTGTAATGCTGGAAATCTTTTGAAATTGCATTTTATCTGTAAAGACAATGTTTGTCTGTAATGACAAATTCAACCTGCTTTATATTGGTAATTTATTAGATTTTTTTGATTGACTTGTTGTTTTTTGTGTCTTTGCGTCTGTGGGCCAAGATTTGAATCAATGGTCAGATTAACTTGCACTATATTTGTGAAATTAAAGTACCATGCATCAGATAATCCTCTCTGACAGGCAGGGATAATTATGTAATGTCAAAACAGGTAGAACTATGTTGGATTCTGCTGATATTGACAAAAGTATTGGGACACCCCTCTGAATCATTGAATTCAGGTGTTCCAATCACTTCCACAGCCACAGCTGTATAAAATCAAGCACCCAGGCATGCAGACTGCTTCTACAAACCTTTGAGAAAGAATGGGTCACTATCAGGAGCTCAGTGAACTCAAGTGTGGTACCGTGATAAGATGCCACCTGTGCAATAAGTCCATTTGTGAAATTTCCTCGCTATTAAATATTCCACGGTCAATTGTTAGTGGTATTATAACAAAGTGGAAGCATTTGGGAACAACAGCAACTCAGCCACGAAGTGGTAGGTCATGTAGAATCACAGAGCGGGGACAATGGATGCTGAGGCACACAGTGTGCAGAAGTTAGCCAACTGTCTGCAGAGTCAATAGCTACAGACCTCCAAACTTCATGTGGCCTTCAGAAGGCTGTGCTTGAATCAGCAACCTTCTGATCACAGAGGTTTAGCCCACACACACACACACACACACACACACACACACACACACACACACACACACACACACACACACAATAAATATCATTATATCATATATTTGCATAATTTAAAACTATTTTGTGGAATTATACTATATTAGATCTCTTGCTTTTACTGGAAAACATAGTCTGATTGTATTCTTCGTTGATGAGGCTTTTCTGGGAATGACAGCTTTGTAAGAGACAAATGTACCTGTCACTGCATTGCAGTGATCTGCAGTCACTGGATGTAGCAGGGTACCAAACACACTGCAAAAACAAGGAAGTATGTGGTCGTTAAGAGAAGCCCATTTGAACAAAGGTACCACGTTGATAATAAATTGGAATTTGGCTACTGTTTCCCTTCCCTTTGTAAATAAATATTTTAATATGTACATTCCTGGTTTTTATATCTCAATAATTTTACAAAAAGAAGGATGTCAATAAATACTCCAAATAAAATTTCATTAACGAGCAACTAATAGTACAACAATTTTGACAGGTACGTCAATTAAAATTGAAAGGACAGTTAAACAAGAATTTAAATACATCTGTCCAAGCTTAGTACCGTCTCCACTAAAATAAATGTTTAGGTTGAAAGAAACTCCGGTTTAAAGTGCAAACAGCTTTTCATTTTGCAGGAAGCGAGCAGAGTGGCGTGCTGATCTCACCTTAAGAGGAAATGGGACTTGAATCGCCCACTCAGCTATGTGGCCAGAGTTCGCATCCTCCTTGTGCTCTAGGTTCTCCAGCTTCCTTCTGTGGCCCAGTGACATGCATTTGGGATAATTGGTGGCTTTAAATCGCCTGCATCTTGTGAAATCACTGCATACCCCTGACCTGTGCTGCCTACCTGAGAGTTTACCTCAGGATTAGTGGGTGGAGGATTGATGTATACAAAAGGAAGCTGAAAAATAAATGCAAAGATGCATTAAAAATTAAATTTAATTAGCAACCTTGTAGTGAGGAATTATTTAGACTTGCTTTGAAGATGCATCGTCAGGTTGCTATTTATAAAACATTCATCTTTATGAATGTTCATAATACAAACATTATACTCTTCGGCAAATATGATCCGTGATTAATGAACAAATATTCATTATCTCAGAATGGTCCCAAATCTGGAAAGCAAATCATGTGAACTTTCTAAGTATACAGAGAAAAAACATATATGACCTTCCAATCAAAAGGCTCAAAATTACATTTCGCAATTTGCAAGCAGACATTTTAAAATATGTCTTATCATACTCAATATATCTCCAAATTATGTGATTATACTTATTAAAACGGGATTTATTTTATTTTTGATAAAGTCGACATATGGGAAAATTTGTTTTTTCTGAGCTGTTTTGTTTTTAAAATAAAAATAGCAGGAGGGGGAATAGGAGACTGACAAAAGGCAGGGGGCGGGACATGTTCATTATTTTATCGCACTAGAAGACATTTTTAGTGTTTTCTGGATGCCTTGTGTTTCTGGGCATCTGCTTGAAGAATGTAGGAAGTGTCTTTTCTAGGCTGGAGAGCAGGAGATCGGTGTGGTAGCATTCAGTGGTAGATTGGACATCTGCCTTGGGCTGAAGACGCTACCTTGGGTACAAGTTTCAGTTTGCTGGTGGTCAATCGATGATGATGATCATTATAATAATAATAAACATTTATGACATTTCATTGATGCCCATGGGCAAGTTCTCCTATCGCCTGCCCCATCTTCCTCTCCACGACACACAGACACGTATTTCGAAGAGAGCGAGCTCGGCAACGAAGGGCAGCCATTTGCAGCCGTGCTCATGGAGCTGGGGGGTTAAGGGTCTCGCTCAATGGCTGATGGACATGTGACTATTCTGTGAGGCTGGGGCTCAAACCCGTAACCTTCTGGTCACAGACACAGAGGCTTGGTCAATTTGCGAGACCAACAACTTGTAGTTACAGGTTAAGAGAACTCTATAATGAATTACAGGTATCTTTATCGTAAACCCTGTTTCACGTTAATTAAACCAGAAAACATTGCACCAAAGCAGTTTGTGCATAGGCAAGCTTTCTATCCACATACTTCTCAAGGAATGATGTAATATGCACTTTAATCACATATTACTGTTTATTTCATGTATATATATACACCTCAGTAGAGCATTGAGTATATGCTATGCTCAGCATTTATCTGTAAAGCAAATGATGAGTAAATGAGTAATTTGCATCTGGAATATCAAGATGAAGATTCACGTTTGGAAACCATTCAGCTATAAAAAAAAATATGCCTTAAGATCCAGGTGATTATGGACAAAATACTCATCCCTAATTAGGCAATCGGTCCTTGTAGTGTAAATGCTGTGTAGTGACAGTGCAACAGCTCTACATTCGGTGATTTTTAAATGCTAAATACATAAATACTGTGAGAAATAGAAAATGTAATTGAGTTACATTCTCTGTAGCTTTGAGTCCCAGGTCGATTCAAATGCCCCGCAGACGTATCTGCTATTTCTAATGTGTCTTCATTCAAGTCCAAAATGCAGTTAGGTGAAATGTATTTTTCCTGTTAATTGTAAAGAATATAATATCTGTTATTATGTTTGTGCTTAGAATTATTGTGTTGTTGTAATGTTCTGCTCTCTCAGATATCCTCTCTATAGTATTTTCGCTGTGTTTCTGGTGTCTGGATATTGATATTTCATTGCAAATTGACTTTGATTTGTAGCCTATTTCATTTTTTTACGTGTATAATTTGTTTCTTCCTTAGAAAATGTACCAGGCAAAACATTTTAAAAATGTGAAAAAAAATCCAATAAAATTCATAAATTTGAAAGTATATGATGTTCTGCCTTGTAAAGGCATGTTAATCAATCTCATTGTGTTATTATAATGTTTTTAATTGTTCACTATAGAAAATTCAAATAATAAAATACGCGTGTTCTGTTTCTTGTGCAAATTCTCAGTGTTAAATCAAAGCATTGTGAAATGCGTGCGTGATACATGTATCCATGGGCATTACGCAAACCGAATTTGTAGGTAGGCACCATTTCCTGAGTAAAGTAAAGGCTATGTCACCCTCAGACTGGGACAAAGAAAAGGGCACAGGCATAAAACAACTGGCCCATAAAGGAACTGGCAAAAACACCCCAAATAACTGCAACTATTCACGGTTGGTGCAGTGCATTGAGCAATGATCTCAAAATGAAGTAAGCAGTGGTAGTGTTACACTTAGCTACATGACTGGTAAGTTGACGGCAGTCAGAAAATTGTCTCCTAGTTGTGTTCAAAATGTGTGACATGGAAATGGCTGTGTTGCGTTGCTGTTTGCGACTAGCTAGCAGATACTGAAGGACAGTGTAATTTGTACAGGCAAAACTACACACTGAGTTGGTCGGCCATCAACCTCACTGACTAACGTTAGCTAACTAACATTAACATAAGTCCGTAACGCATCCTCACAGTGTGTCTGCAAACACATTGATCACACAGCTACCCAAGCGCACATGTGCATGATATATCACGACAGTTTTAGGCTAATGCAGCGTATGTCTCTGGCTCAACAACACAGAAACAATTTCAGTGGCACATTTACTTAGCTAGGTGGCTTGGTGAACAAATGATAACTAAACATGTTTACTGCTGATGTGAGTCATGAATATCACAACGCAACAACTCGTACAGTTGTACGATGTAGACATGTTATTGGTTGACTGAATAATTAATTTATACATGCCTTTTATTTATTTTATTTTTAAAAAACATAAATATACAGAAGTTACAGTATTTGATAAAAGTTGAAACCGGTACGATTGATAAATTCCTTCAGCTGGCTCACTTCCAGATGTGTTCATTACACCAACGTGAAGAGGCAAAGCTAAGTGATGAGGGAATTCCTTCCCCGAGGTGGTTCCCATCTGTTTACACATGCTTTGGCAGTAGGTGTTCCCATCTCAACATATTGGATTGTCAGAAGGAGGCCACAAACACCTCCCACACATTCCTTCCTGCCTTAGTGGAGATGTTTGATTTATGGACCCCAGGTGTCTTCTTTGCTTGTGTAGAATGTTGGTCCTAAAAATCCCAAAGATAATTATTGCAGTCCCCATATGACATCAACCATGTCACATGACTGAACAATAACCAAATATCGTATGGCCTGTCTTTGCCGTCAATCCTGTCCTTGATTGGGTATTTGGACATAGTACATACAGTCTAAGGTCCCGAATAGGTTCTTGTCTTTCTCATCTATATGGTGTTAAATAGTGTTCGTCACCAAGAGACCAAAAGGACAGTCATGGTTTGGCCTTGTGACAAGGGACTCCGTGTGTCGAAAACAACCATCAACAGCTACTCCCTCAAACCTAACTGGGCTTGAGATTTGAACTTACTATATGAAACAATTACTTCACTTTATAAATAAATTTTTAAATAAATATTACTATGGAATATGTTTGTTACAAGTTCAAAGCAATTTATTCACCCGTAGTTTGAAACCCATAGTTTCATTGTCTGCATGTTTTGTAGATTTAATTGGCTTAGAATCATTGTTGAGTTAAACTAGAGAAAAACAACGGAAATGTGAAAATTTAATTTTCATCAAAACACTAAATCGAAATATATTGTCAAAAATACAGCGATAATAATTTTGATGGTTAGAATTATATGTATGTTATTGTGGATTTTATGTGGTTTGTGCTGAGTCATTTTACTCAGGTCTTATGCATTACGCGAGATCCTGAATGAACGCTTGCCTGATTATACAAAGTAACACCCATCCAGTAGATTTGTTCAAAATAGTTTCCTTCACATCCTGTGGTCCATGGAAACACGTAAACCTTGACACCTGAAGCTCCAGCGGATATTCCGGTTTTCCTCTGTCACTACCCGGTGATCTTGCTGCCTTGAGCCGAATGTCGAAAAGCAACATTTTGGAGGTTTGCCCCCCTCCTGTCCCTGCTTGCAGCTGAGACACGCTGGACCCTTATCCCACTCGAGGCCTGTCTGTACAGGCATCCTGTCTCGCCGGCTGACAGAGCATTCACCCCTTTGCTGTAACTCTCTTTAATTCCCCCGCAGAACGATGATGGATTTAGCTCTTATTTATTAGCCCCAAAATACTTCAGCTACAAGCAGGTCATTTTTGAAATGCCTTATAGTTACATGAATCTCGTTTCTATTTTCTCTTGGTCGTCTGTCATCGATTTTACTCTGACTTGAAGAATAAACGCTTTAATATCCGCATTACATTGCTTTTATTAGAATTTCTTTATGCTAATTCTGTGTTCTTGTTTCCACAGTATTTGTTGATATTGTTTATTGATTCATATACTAATTAATTTGATTAACTAGTTCTGTAGCAGACTTAACTGCACGGTGTTTTCTGATTGGCCTGAGATACGCCGCATAACCATGCTGATTATAATGACGGTGGCCTTTCCGGCCTCGCTGAGGACTAAGCAGGGAGCCCAGATCTCTTGACATTCCACTCCTGTTGGATGTCCTTGGCTCAGCGTGAGGCCTTTGATGATGATAGTGGGCGCTGATACACTGTGTTCGGGCAAATGATACACCTTTGCCAAAAATTCTTCTCGGAATCATAAAATGAAAACGAGCTATTTAGCATCCGGAACATGACAAGCATCAAGAGAGAGAAAATAATTTCAAGTTGATTCAAATTTAGGTCTCGGCAAAATTCCTCTTGTGTCTGCATTTAAATATCTCATTGCTATACATTTTTTATGATATTCAAATAAATGAAATGTGACGCGGTCAATAGGTGAGTCACATCAGAAAATGACCACGGTCAGTATTGTCTGTAAGGTCACAACTGGGTAACAAGTGCAGCCCTATAATAATTTAATGATGTACTTATGTTTAGATGGCATACTAACTGATAGAGATTTACGGTTATAAGGGACTGAAGGAAAAAGAGGTAACACTTCACCTAAAGCAGTCATGTTTAATGCATTATAATGCATTCATAAAGTATTATACACACGGTTATAACAATCTAAAAAAAGGCATAACACATTATAGCCATGTTTATTATGTATTATGAATGTTCTATGAAGCTCTCATGTATAATGTACTATAAATACCTTCATAATGCATTATAATGGCTCATACTGACAATTATATGATGGCAGGCAATTGTAAATAGCCGCTTGTTGTATTGCTATATTTAGTACTTCCCAGTTGTAACTTGTATGTGTGGCTTGTATGTCCAGTCCTGGCGTGTCTTCTGCATTGTGTGAATCACCCACCGTATGTGTGCCTGATGGTCCCTCCCTGACGGTACGTCAGTCTGCCTCGGTCTGCCTCAGTCTGCCTCACATTGCCATATATTTTAAGTCTTGTATTAGACCTTGTATGTCTTGTCCCATTGTACATCACTACCTCTTCTAATAGGCATGTAGATCACTTCCAAGTCTTTCCCCAGACTTCATATCGGTTGAAGTGCTAATTTGAAATCAGAAGGTATGGCCGCACTTCACACAGAGCAAAACTTTATGGACCATAGTAGAATGCAGAGTGTCGTACTTCCCAACCTTATTTAATGATCTCTGAAATCCATTCACACAGACAGTCTCCCCCCCCCCCGGCTGTTTCTTCTCTTCATACATCTAACGTGATGCCTTCTCTTGACACTGGCTGTTTTGTTAGCCCAGAATCTCCTGCTATCTCCTACACAGACGTGTCGAGACGGGTCCTCATGAACTTGCGCGAGGCGGCCTGCTTTTAATCAGCAGAGAGAGCAGCCTGCCCACATTAAGTGCCTGAACAAATTGTCGTCAGTCTAATGAAATTTTCTTCTTGATCAGCCTGTAAACTCTTTTAATGACCCAAGCTCAGGTTTTAATGTCAAATAATTCAGGGAGGAGACCTAGATCTTAGGAAGAACCACCTTTTTGCAGAATAATAGTGCCAGCGCCACAACAAATATGACAGGAGGAGTTTTAAGGGTGGGTTATTTTTTTTGTTTTTGGGGGGGGGGGGGGCGTGTTGGATAACATCCTTTCATTTTACTTTATAAAAAACGCAATTAAAATAAAAGATGGTGTCCTTGGTGGGTGGCATTTTTGGGGGTAGGCATAGCCTGCATTGCCCCCCCCCCATTACACCAGCATTGTAGAAAAATATGAATGAGTGCTATACAAAGTACTATCTATATATTATGTTAAATTCCAATACATTTATATATTTTATAGGCTTTTATAACCTAGCTTAAAAGACTCAGTCCTTCTCCCATTCAATCACTGGGCACTTAAGAACTGAACCAGTTGACTTCCAGTTAATACATTCTACGCCATTTCCCATTTCTTTTCGGTTAATATACTCTAAGCTACTCAATCAGTCATTTTCAGTTTATATGCTCTCAGCCTCTCCCCCAGAGATTTCTGGGAAATTTCCCAAACTTTCTCGTCTTGTGAATAAATTCTCAGCGCGTCTTCCAGATGCTGAGCTGCGGAAATCTGAGTAAACAAATATCACAGCGGGAATGGGAAATTCACAAATACTGTCTCCGGGTTCTGAAATGAGCGCGGTGCTGAAGAAAGCACTTTCTCCTTTGTTTATTTTACAGCCATAGCATACTGCTGATATTAAGGTTCCAAATACTGTAATATGCATAATAATTATCTAAACTGTAATACATGAGTATTGTAGTAATTTGGATTTGACATGTGACAAGAACTTGATTAATTCCATTTGTGTACAAAAATGCAGTCATATACCTAAAAAAAGTGTCATGATCAGTGAATATTGTCCCAGATAGTTAATACAATAACAGACAATAACTGCTATGACTGCTGGTGCTTAATGGCCTGATCTGGGAACGGATTTTGGATGCCTAGTTAAATTAAAAATTAAATTATGACCATTTCTGTCAGATCCGATTATGACTATTTTAAGAAGGAACACAGTCCCACAAATCAATTAAAAAAATTGCAGCAGTGGCCAAATGCATAAAGCATGTATGGTTTAATTGACAGTCAGATAATACATAAATGTGAATGCAGTTCAGTTCACTGTATACTGATACTTTATATAGCAGTGTGTTCCAAAACAGGTCTTTGGGACCCACAGACAGTCCATAGTTTAAAGCAAAGCTGTGCACTTGCTAGCCTCCTAATGGGACTTGGGAGGGAGCAAAAATGTGTACTGTCTGGCAGGGAGCTGGGAGGAAGCAAAAATGTGGACTGTCTGGCAGGGAGCTGGGAGGGAGCAAAAATGTGGACTGTCTGGCAGGGAGCTGGGAGGGA
>JABFEB020000049.1:6798447-6809530 GCA_019775895.2 Stomatorhinus ivindoensis
ACCTGCAAACCGGTCCCCATAAGGGAAAAAAAACGTATATTTATCACGTTATGGGGACATTGTGTCCCCATAAGGATTGGTATACCTGTTCACACACACACACACACACACACACACACACTCAAAGACTCAATCAACCACTACGAGATTTGCTAAATGCCAAGTAGCCAAACCACAATAGCAGTAAAAAATGTCGGGAATCAAGGGATGATGAAGCAATGAAAGTTGGTTTTATTCTCCTCAAAGTATGAAGGAAGGACAAAAACATACTGTTGCATAAATTATGTTGTTTTTTCCAAAAGCCACAGATAATTGAAACCATGGATATGGGGGGGAGCTACTGTACTATCTTCGTGTCTTGTCTGTTTTTCTTGTAAACAAATGAATCAAAACAAAAAGGATTTATTAGAACGAAAGTAACAATTACAGAAAGTAGACAGCACTGCGAGGGATCCAAAACAGAAGGAACAGAGGAAGGTAGGGAACGGAGACAGACCTGGGGGGGAACTTAAATACAGGACTAACAAGGGAGCGAACAGGTCGCAGCTGGGGGTGATCAACATGGGGTAGGAAGAAGAGTGAACGAGCACCATGAAAGCATGAAAGAGAGGAAACAGGAGGTCTAGGTAGACATGATGGGCAGGACATGACACATGACTGTTTGGTACTACATGCATGTTCATCTGTGCACTTGCTGCTGTATGTGCTACAATTTCCCAGATGGATTAATAAATTTAATCTTAATTATTATCTTAAACCCGGGAATTTACCCTCATGACTCGGAATAATCAAACACTGAGGCGAAAGTAAGTGCAACCTACTGATCCCACCCCAACCATCTTTATAGTGAAACCAAGACATGATGCTAAGAGCCGCCGTCATACCTGCTTGAAGTACTTCAGAGAGTACTGGTACATGGGGTCGATTTCGGACAGGCTGGCGACGACGGAATACAGGACGGAGCCGCGTGCTGCCACCGGCCGGTACTTCTCACGAGCCGCATCGATCTTCAGCTCTGTGGCTTCTGCTTCCTGCAGACGTGTCTTAATGGCTCCTGATGTCACCTAAAAATGACAAACGTCTTAACGTCGGGGAAGGACCAAACAGCAGCGCAATTACAATGGACCAGAAGGAGACGGCAGGAATTTGCCTTAATTGAGTTTCTGACTTTATTTTCTTAAAAATAAAGACAATGACGCCAGACACTCATGCCAGAGAACACACACAAATGGATAAATTTAGCTTTGTATGCCTGGATTAACCAACGTCAGACATTCTTGTACTGTTCATTGCCCTGATGATGACAGGGATATTTTGAAAAAATGCAGCTACTTCTCTCACTTTGCCTCTGGCAAATAATTGATTTTCTAGAGCGCGATGTGTGAAAAGTAATTACAGAAAGAAACACACAAACAACACAAAAAAAAACAAGCACTAAGTCAACAAAACAAATGTCAATGGTCTTCAGGGTTTGCCTGGACCTTGGACTCTTGCAGAGTCTGGACGAGTTCCTCGTTGTCCAGGATATTGCCCTCGGAGGTGAAAAGGAGCCTGAGAATGCGGTCCTCGATGTCCTTCAGCTGGCTACGGTCAGCATTGATTCGCACAATCAGCTCGTCGCGTTGTTCCTCCAGGTCTGGCCGCTCCAGACGCACAACGTCGCTGAAACAGCCAAGGCAGCGCGTGACACATTGTGGTATCTGCTGCCTTGTCGAAGCAATGCAAAGATGCAATAGACCTCGAATGGCATTTAGAAATGAACTACAGTGTAGTAAGAAATGAAACCTTATGCCACAATTATTCATATCAACAGGTGGATTAAAGTAAGAAATGGAGACCCTATTTACTGACCTGAGGAGCTGATCCTCCAGGCCTGATTTAGTCACCGTGAAGTTGATGATGGTCACTTTAATGCAAACCTAAAGAAGGAAGACCTAGGGCAGCTCAATGAATATAAACCAATTTATTACATAAAAATAGCTGGTGCATTAACTGTGAGGACACCAGGGGGCACTGTGGACTGCGCTCGCATAGACCAAGCTGAAAGAGTCCCTAAAACGGTGACTTTATTTACTTTAGCTATGAGGTATCATTTACTTTATGGGTGTCGGGTCAGATTCACGCACCTCTGGAAGGTAGTGTGGGTTTGCCATTTTAGTCGTCATGTAGAAGCGGAAGTTGCTGTCGTAATCGATATCGGAGTCTCCCAGGCGTATCACCGTGCGCCCGGCCGTCACAAAGGTCTGCTTCAGCAAAATAGGCTCGAGCGCGGGGTCAAGGGTCTCCTTTAGCTACAGAGAGCATGGGGGACGACAGACGGTGTCATAACAAGCTGACAATGGGGGGTAACTGTGGTTATTAAGCCACTGGCTGCATCCAGGTTTGCCATGACAATAATAGATGATAATTGCATAATGTATAGTAATAATATATAATTATACAGATTATAAATTCTTTTAGTAACAATGTATCGATTCAATTTACATCTTACCTGATGATTAATAATATGATGCATCGCTTAATGTATTGTACTGTTTTAAATTGTAAGCTATTATCTGTAATTACAGGTTACTCTATCATTGTTCTTCTCCAAATGTATGTGCTGTTGCTCAAAGCATATCAGCCAATCGACAGAGGGGTATAAAATGGTGTCATGGAGAGTGCTGGACGTCATGGTAACAGAGGGAGCCAAGGCGTGAGTCATACATCCTCCAGCAGGACAGGCACGCCCAGACGCACGGCGTTCTCCAGGGTCCGCAGGAAGCCAGCGTCGCTCAGTTTGACTACCTTCAGCCCGTTCTTTATCTCCCTGCTGCGGATCCAGCGGTTTGCCTGGGGCACATCAAAGCGCCAATTAAAAGCATGATGATGCTGCTCAATATATATTTGAGAAAGGAGAATGTCCCCAGCAGGAGTAGTATGTACCAGATACACTGCCTGGACCAATCAGTCCTGTGCAGTGATGCCACTGATCTGACTGTTGCAGGACATGTAATGTCTTTCAGACAGGAAGAGAGAATGTTCAGCTGCTTTCCTTTACAATCCTAATACGCTCTAAATAAAATGACTCAATAATGGAATATTTTCAATAGATGGAAAGATACTTAGGAAGTAGTTTGGTCACACCGTGAGACGCAGTGTGAAGACAATAATAGGGTGCGGAGTGGCTACAGGGAAGCTGAATGATGGGAATGTTCGAGTTGTCCAGCTGAACCTGCCCACTGCCCCTAGTGTTTATAGCTGCAGTAACCCAGACGAGAGCCCTGTGTGTATCACCCGAGCCGCAACCTGAGCCGCAACCTGAACAGCAGCCTGAACCGCAACCTGAGCCGCAGCCTGAACCGCAGCCTGAACCGCAACCTGAGCCGCAGCCTGAACCGCAGCCTGAACCGCAACCTGAGCCGCAACCTGAACCGCAGCCTGAGCCGCAGCCTGAACCGCAACCTGAACCGCAGCCTGAGCCGCAGCCTGAGCCGCAGCCTGAACCGCAACCTGAACCGCAGCCTGAGCCGTAACCTGAACTGCAGCCTGAGCCGCAGCCTGAGCCGCAACCTGAACCGCAGCCTGAGCCGCAACCTGAACCGCAGCCTGAACCGCAACCTGAGCCGCAGCCTGAACCGCAGCCTGAACCGCAGCCTGAGCCGCAGCCTGAACCGCAACCTGAACCGCAACCTGAACCGCAACCTGAGCCGCAGCCTGAGCCGTAACCTGAACTGCAGCCTGAGCCGCAGCCTGAGCAGCAACCTGAACCGCAGCCTGAACCGCAACCTGAACCGCAGCCTGAGCCACAACCTGAACCGCAGCCTGAGCCGCAGCCTGAGCCACAACCTGAACCACAGCCTGAGCCGCAGCCTGAACCACAACCTGAACCGCAACCTGAACCGCAGCCTGAGCCGTAACCTGAACTGCAGCCTGAGCCGCAGCCTGAGCCGCAGCCTGAACCGCAACCTGAACCGCGGCCTGAGCCGCAGCCTGAACCGCAGCCTGAGCCGCAACCTGAGCCGCAGCCTGAACCGCAACCTGAGCCACAACCTGAGCCGCAACCTGAGCCGCAGCCTGAACCGCAGCCTGAGCCGCAGCCTGAACCGCAGCCTGAGCCGCAGCCTGAGCCGCAGCCTGAGCCACAACCTGAACCGCAGCCTGAGCCACAACTTGAGCCGCAGCCTGAGCCGACAAGCCCTGTCGATCTGCCTTTGTTTATCCCCAAATAAATCATCACGTGTCTAATTCCTTGCTGCCAATGAGATTTGATGGGACTATTTTGTTCCCCGCGCTCCGTTTTGGCCCTGAAGAAAACAGCACACCACAAACACCATACAGCTGAAACTTTCCTGCATAAACCGACAGGAAAGCCATGTTTACACTGCTGTTTAAAAGGGGCTCATAACCGAGCTGTGCTGTTGTTGCACGGACCCTGCTATGGGCAGCGCACTGGAGAGTTTCCCCGTAAACGTTCATGCGGCGTATATATGGCTCTCTGTCTGTTTAATGTCAACGCTGAATTAGTAATAATGTAACATATACTGTTAAAAAGGGTACCTGTGTTATTTCGCTAATACATACCTTAGAGACTCTAGAACAGACTCTAGAACGGGGAACCCTAATGGCTCAAGTGCCGAAACCCCCTCCCTCCACTGGAGGGAGCAGCCGTGGCCCCCACCTGGTCCTGTGGGTCGATCATGAGCGGCCAGCGGCGGCCTCGCGTCACCAGCACGCCGTTCTCAGTGGACACGGCGTCTCTGGGCAGGCCCTCTGCGTTCCACTGCCGGATCTGGTAGGGCTCACCCAGGATGCTGATGAGGCTGAAGCTGTCGCTGATGGGGATTCCCAGGTCCTGGCAGCGGGACGTCCATCGTGCCACCAGCTGTATATAAATATAAAATATCTGGCACATTATAGACAGAGTGGTGGGCGATCTATGCCAGTATCTGGAAGGTTGCTGGTTCAAATCCCATGAATGCTGCGTATGACGTTCATCTCTATCCAGCCCTGCAAGGAGATTCTCCAACTTACAGGGACTAACTTGGGGGTCGACGGCAGCATCGGTTCTCCAGCCACTGGAAGAAACCTCACACTGGTCCATTTGGACTGGTGTGCTGCTGAGGTGCATGGGGTTCTCACCCCTGAGCTGGTTTGTCATGTGGGTGGTGTGGCGATGCTCTGTAGTCAGTACCTGCTCCTCACCCTCCACCACATCACAGACAGATCAGGTATCAATCTCGGCGTGCACCGCATCCACCGTGACACTGCCTTATAAGACAGAATGCCATTGACAATAGCTTCTCAGGGCTGGAGATTCAATACGAATAATGTTGCCAATAGCAACAGAAGGCATGCAAACAGGGGATTCCCACGGCCTCATTCTGCCCCATTCTGCCCCCCCCCCCCGCCTTCCTATATTCAGCCTCAGCATCTGGGCGAATATCTGCCGCTTGTCTAATTTGCAGCCAAATTGTTTGCTTTCATGTGAGCCGTTGGGATCGGCAACAGTAATAACTCAGTTATGGCTAATTAATTAAGAACTGGACTGGAAAAACTGACATACACTGGGCTCGCATAGACTGAATCCAGGGAGAAAAAGCTTAGACTGCTATGCTGTTTATAATGGCTAGTGTGGAATCTTAAATATTTCGATAGTATTCATGATTTTAGGGAGGTTTAAGGGTACAGGTAGCAAGGGACAGAAAATGGCTGTTCTTTACAGGAAGGGCCTTATATGTCCTTCATATGTTTGGTTTAGGGGCGGCATGGTGCTGCAGTGGTTAGCACTGTTGCCTCACACCTCTGGGACCTGGGTTCGAGTCTCCGCCTGGGTCACATGTGTGTGGAGTTTGCATGTTCTCCCTGTGGGGTTTCCTCTGGGTACTCTGGTTTCCCCCCACATTCAAAAGACATGCTGAGGCTGATTGGAGTTATTAAATTGCCCGTCGATGTGTGTGTGAATGGTGTGTGGGTGTGCCCTGTGATGGGCTGGCCCCCCGTCCAGGCTTGTTCCCTGCCTCCTGCCCATTGCTTCCAGATAGGCTCTGGACCCTCTGCGACCCAGTAGGATAAGCGGGTACAGAAAATTGATGGATGGATGTTTAGTTTATGGGCTTTGCCGCCATTAAATCAGAGGGGCACGTGTCTCTCTCACATTTCATAATTATTTGTTTGGACCTCCCCTGCATATGAGTGGAAGCCAGAATGACCGGACCTACCAGCTGACGGTACTGGGAGGTAAAGGCACCACAATAGGCCACGCAGGCCGAGGCAATGAAGACGTCGCCGATGACGTTTGTAATCTCCTCCTCAAAGCGGGCGATGCTCTCCTGCCAGCGCACCTGCTCGTCCCCTAGGGCGGTGGTAAGCTTCCCAGCCCGACCCAGCCTGGCCTCCGTCAGGGACATTGTCCTTGCTGCCCGGAGACACGCAGGCGGGGCACTCAGTAGAAGGTCCATAGCGGCCATTGTAGCTTCTCTTAAAGCTGAACCTCACCCAGTGCCTCCTTCTCAGACACGCTGCTGTTAAACTGGTCCTGCAGCATCCTGATCTGCTGCTCCACCTCCTCCAGCTTCTTCTGCTTCTCTCTCAGGGTGGTCATGGTCGCATCGAGCTCAGTCTGCATGGCGAGGAAGAGGAGACCTTAGTAGAGGCTCTCAGTTTGTGTCCTTTCTCTGTTTCTGCCCGTGGTAATTCATAATCATCACATTATTATACGAGGTCCATATCAATATGGACATGTGGCCTACATGACAGACACCACCAGCTTTTCAGGAGATCCCAGCTCATCAGCTAAACTCTAGAGCCTTTCTAGGAATTTAAACCACTAGCCTTTGAATCGACCAATGAACGATCATATTCACCTGTGCAGCAGCCAGCTTCTCCCTCTTGGGTCCCACCTCCTTGAGGACCCGGGAGTAGAGGTCCATTGCTCGTACCCACATGCACATGGACCGGCAGGCCTTGGACACCTTTTCCACCTTCTCCGGGACAAAGTCGGGGTTGTCGATGTACTTCTGGAGCTTCTGCAGGACGTGCGGCCGGATGTTGTCCTTATCGTACTCCGTCAGCCGTCTCAGGAAGTATGAGTCCCCCAGGACCTGCTTGGCACTTGCCCAGTCGGCCCTGGGGGCACAAAAAACCGATACTTGATGGGCCGATAAATCAAATCGCCGGATGAGATCCAGCTGTCACCACCGCAGCAGGACACACTCCCGAGCTCATTCCACTGCCAGGTTCACTCATAATTGTCATGAATTACTTGTTTTGACAAGGGAAACTCTAAGAGTCTAAACTTACATAAATATAAATGGACAGAGAGGAATTCTTAGGTGTCAAATTTGAGAGATCCCCTGTGAGGCTCATGTTTTTAGCCCATGTCACCATATAAATATCCCAGGCTGTCATGCACCCAAACCAAAGAAAGACAGGGTGAACTTACTGCAGATAGATGGCCATGTGGGAGAATCAGCCAAGCATCCTACTATAGGGTTACCTTCAGAGGGGCAAGCTGTTTCTTAGTAACTACATTTTCAGAAACAGACCGATTGCAATGGATCAACTGTTTGATCGTCGACCAGTCAATCGCGAGACGTGTTTCCAAGTCGATCAAGAGACGATCAATGAATAATTCTGTGCCACTGGGCAGACTGAGGCAGCACGTTCGTGGCGAATGAACACGAGATGATGCGAATGAACACGAAGTTGCTCTTTAACGTAGTCCTTAAAAGCCCCGCACGAAGCAACAATAACAGGGAGACACTCAGAGTCGGAGGAACACAGGGAAGTTACACTAAGGGTGGAAAAGCACACACATGGTGGGTTATTACACATTGGCTAAGACACGTCAGGATCAAGCTGGAACCAAGTACAAACACGTGTAAGGGCACACGCGATAGTCGGGTATACAGCAGACAAGTATTTACACTAACAAATACCAATCAGGGGTTATGTACAAGACATACACAGGGTTATATACACCCGCTCGCTAAGCATGCTGGGATACGCTAACCCCACCAGCGCTACATTACTTTATTTCATTGGCGGCCAATCGGCCGATTGTGATTGGCTTAATGTACTAATAGGCCACAAAATATATGGCCGCAATTCAGTAGCACGCCTGCTATCAATCATAACAGCAATATATCAATGCCAGCTCAGACACCTAATATCATAAAAGAATGAATTCTTTAATGTTTGCCAATTGCTTAAACCTGCAATGATGACAGCACTGTTGCAATCTGCCTTTTCAGTGACAAATTGCATGTTTTGATGCATCACAGCACATTTCCCTGTTTTCTTTATAATCTGTGAATATATATTCTTATCCTGCTGCAAGGTCATGTAATGCTTTCACAAGGAATGTGTAGATTTTTTTTCCTCCCCCCCCCTTTTTCCAGGCATCAAATAAGCCAGAAGTGCCAATATACCATGGAATAAGGGCCTTGATGTTGCATCAGTTATAAACTACTTGTTATATCTGGCAGAAGTAAAAAGGAAAAATTGTTTACCTTGAGTCTGTTTGCTTACCTTGGGCATAACATTAATGCAATTCTCTAGTACTAATTAGAATCTATTTTGAGCCCTCTTCCTACAAAAATACTAAACTAAATTAATTCCAAAATTCGAGGCAGGATAAATCTTAATCTAATTTATCTCATTCATCCTCATAAAAAAACTCCAAGATGTTGCTTTTTTAAAATGAGTTTTCTATGCCTACATAATCCTCTGGAAATCATTCTATGACCTGGCAGCTTAGAATATTGGCTCTGGCTAAAAAAAATCTGGAAATATTGGAAGCATAATGTACATTGTGGTGCGATATTGTGCTCCAGGGGTCAACAATATCCTGTTATTTTGTCCCGCTGACCACATACAAATATCCAACAACTTTTAAAAAGTTAGAATCCCAGTTAAAGGTTACTCAAAGCCACCACATACATCACAGGTCATGGACCTTGCAACCTTAGCTCGTATCGACGAACTGCGGATAAAATATTCCCTAAAAGCCTAGAAGCACATCTGCACAGCTTGACTCACCTGCTGTTGAGTAGGATGCACACGGCCTCCATCACTGTCATGACCAGGTCAGGTGGCTTCGTGAAGACTCGGATCTCAGAGATGTCCGCCTTGTCCAGAGCGTCCAGGGCGTGGTTAGCGCCGTCCAGGGCGGGCAGTGCCTCATCAAGGTCTCGTTGGGCGTCATCAGCGATGGCCTGGGTTTCATCCGCTTTCACCTTGGCTGCCTCTTCATCCTCTTTTACCACCTTGCGGACCTGAAGAAACAACCATAAAGACCCAAGGCGAGGCTGCATGAGATACTCCCGAACTAAACAGGAGATACAATCACACACCTGATCTGCATTCTCCTGGTCCACAGCTAGCTTCTCCATCAGAGCATTGACATCTATGGACTTCTGTTTCAGCACGGGCTCTAGAGCAGACAGGTCCACCTTCATCTTGTCCACCATCTCATTGGTCTCCAGCAGCTTAGTGAGCCCATTTGCCACACGGTCTCGTTCCTGGAGGCGACACATAGGTTTACGTAAGAGATCCATTCATCTTCTGACAAATCCTGGTTCTGGTCAAAGGGAGGCCTGAGTCCCATTCAGGGTAAGGGTACATCTTGGCTGAGATGATAGTAGGATAACCAGATAGTCCATGTCAGGGAGGACACTTTGAGCTAAGAAGGGATTTGTAAATTACCATTTCAATTAAAAAGACCCAGATTTCACTCAAGCACTGACTTCTTGTAGTGTGATGCTTGGTGAGTCTCCTATAATCATGCATGTGTCACTAATGTTAATGTGAAACAGCTGGACGAGTCTTTCAATCAAGGAAACAAACTAGTCAAAGCGCAAAAAAAATGGACTATTTAGTCAAGAACAGGAGCCTTTCAGTTTAAAAGTAGTCTGTGAAACCTGAATTACCTCATAGTGTCCCTCCTGGCATGGATTATCTGGTCACCCTAGATGACAGTTCATCACAGGACACAGACACAGACACACACACACAACCTGTATTCCTGTATTCATGTCTTTGTGGGGACTGTATATTCATTAATATGGGCAAAATCCTTGTCCCAACAATAATAACCTTAACTCCTACCCAGCCCTAACCTTAGGCATAGGTAACCAAACAAAATACAAGTCTACTGGAATTTTAGTTTTTTGTTTGTTGCGCTCACTGATTCACTTATAAAACTGAATTCCCCTTTGTAGGGACTGAAAAAAATGGTCGTCACAACATCAAACCCCCCCACCACGCCACACACACACAAACACACACAATACAGTCAATTCAGAGATGCCATTTAACCAACTGCATAACTTAGACTACTAGGGCCTGTTTCACTAAGCCGGATTTCGTGTTGGATTTAAGGTTCTCAGGGCTAATGTAAGTGGACGAAGATAAAGCCCATTTAGCCCAGACTACCTTAAATCCATATCCAGCTATAACAGAAATCCAGTTTTGTGAAACAGGCCCCTGGAAACCAGTGGAAATTTATGCAACGCAGGGTGACCATGAAAACCCACACATACAGCAAGAAGCAAGCAAGAATAAATTGGATGTTTCTGCTTCAGCATAGTGTGATGGTGCAGAAACATGTTCCCAGTCACCATGACAAGCTGCTGCCTCTTCTCCCCCAGCATGGCCAGATAGAGGTTAATGAGCTCCAGGTAGGATGTAGGTGTGGTGTAGTAATGCCGCCGCAGCTCCGAGTAGAACCTCTCGGCCATCTCTGTCACGCTGACGTGTATCTCCACGCACATCTCACAGAAGCGGCCCTTCATCTCCTCGCTGCCCAGCTCAACGTTCTTGAAGAAGGTGTGGGACACAGAGAGGAGAGCCTCACGCGGCCACTGGGCAGGAAGAGGTACGGAGGTTTGGTGAGTGATGAGAAGTGGTTGGGTTTTAAGGTTAAATCCAAAACCACAGACTTCAGAGAGGCTGCACGCTCTACAAACAAGGGTACAATGAAGAATATGAAGTCAAATATCATTTATATAGCGGACAATATGATCGTCCATCTTCTTCTGTACCAGCTTGTGCTATTCAGGGGTGGTAGGTGTGTGGGTGGGGGGGGGGGGGGATACAAAGA
>JABFEB020000049.1:6809630-6830021 GCA_019775895.2 Stomatorhinus ivindoensis
AGGTGTGTGGGTGGGGGGGGGGGGGGGATTCAAAGTCTATGGGTATAAGGTAGGTAACAACCCAGGATGGGGTACCAACCCATTTCAGGGCCAGATGATTCTCACTCACACTCACACACACAGATGCACACACACTTGCAAACTCCACACACATGGAGCCACAACAGAAACTTAAGCCCTGCTCCCAGAGGTGTGAGGCAACAGCACCAACCACTGTCAACCATCATCATCATCGTCATCATCTTCATCACCACGCCCACCACCGCTACACGTATTATTGTTTCTGTTGTTTCTGTAACAGACCAAGCCTAGATCCACTAATAAAGAGCGTCTAAAGGGAGCAGACAGAACCATATTACCCCAGGACAAAGGAGGGCTATCGCCAAACAGAGGACAGGAGCTGCTTAATAATGAGCTTTGGCTTCAGCTAAGCCATGACATCCATCAAGCTCACTCGCTCCCTCTCACTCCCCGCCTACACCGCATGGCTTAATTGGCCAGCTGACATGAGCCTCTAATTAAGATTGGTTATTCTCCCAGTCCTTCCCATCTTCTGAGCAGCGTGCAAACGTTACTTGTATACTGGTAAGTATGTTAATGTACAGAGGAGGAGAGACATAGTATAAAGAGTCAGAGCCTGAAATCACTGCCTTGATTTCCTTAATTAGAAGGATGACATAAATTACTTATCCACAGAGACCCACAACAAACAACGCTATGACACGGGACGATAGATTTAAGGATTGACAAAGGAGGATCTAAGAATGGATTAGCATAGCTGGCGATGCTGTCTGACCTGGACAAACCAGTCGATGGTGCAGCAGTTGACTAGAGAAGGAAACATGCGGCAACGAGACCTGAAGGCATCGCCAACGGGGCTCATGCACAGCACGATGTGCAGCTTCTCCCTCACGCGGGAGATGAAGAATTGGAACACCTGCACATTCACATAAAGGTCAAATGACGCAAGAGTATGAAAGCAAGACATTGTATCTATGTATAACAATGTTTCCCAATCCAATCCTCGGGGACCCACAGCCGGTCCATGGTTTTTTTCCCTCCAAACTCCTTCCTAGACAGTCCACATTTTTGCTCCCTTCCAGCTCCTGATAGATCTGTGGGTGCTGGAGGATTGGATCGAGAAAACTGACCTATAGGATTATGGACATAGATGATATGAAGGAGTCCCAGAGGAGCAGAATCCCCATGACCTGGCTCTAACTGTTGGCATGCAAAACCGCGACCATGTTAATACAGTAACATCACCTTGTCCCTGTTGCCCTCAGAGATTCCAGCTTCCTTGGCTTTTGGGCGTGTGGTGGCCAACACTTGCTCCAGCTCGTCCTTTTCGAACAGGCTGGGCACCTCTCCCGAGTTCAGCATGTTGTTGATGTCCTCCAAGAACTCCTCCACAACAATCTGACACAGAGCAACACTAGGTATAGTAACACCAAAACTATTTAATTTATTTAATTTAAGTGTATTTCAAGGTACCATTTGGCATCGGTGGCTGTAGGAGAGCTGTTATGAATTAGACTGCATTAAACAACAGATGTTGTACGAATATGTAATCAAACCAAGACATATGAAGCATAAAGCAGATCATACAAGCCATTTTGAGCATTATAATTACCAATCACAAATAAAATGGTAATGTCTTTGGATAACTGTTCTTCCTTCTGAATTCATGATGTCAATATCTGGTGTACATGCTACTGGTAAGCACTGGTGTTATGGGGATGCTAAGATTGGGCTTGTGGGGGTTTTGCTTACACAATGTTCATTGTTCTGAAGTTTCAGTTTGCTAATCCTAATTTGGGGCTTTAGGGTGAAACAACAGGCTGTTGGAAAGTAGGAAACATGCTACTAAAGCAAGCTAAACTGTGGTTTCCCATCATATGGGCCCCCAGAAATATAAAACACATTTTGATCCCTGAAAATGCCATATTTTTTCTAACCCTAACCTGGGGCCATCGGGTGTAACCTGGTCAGGGGTTATGACGTTAATCTGCATTTGTCCCTCCAAGCAGTCCTCCAACTTGCAGGGAGACAACTTTTGAGGGTTGGTGGCAGGATTGGCACTCCAGTCACCGTAAAAGAACTCACACACAACTGCTTGATTTAAACAGGCACGATACCCTTCTGCTCTCTGTTTGAGTTGCTCTGCTGTAGCTGCCCACAAGAAGGCTGCACACACCATGAAGAGGATGGGGGAAAGCTTTCAGGAGACTCATCCCTGGATGAGTCGAAACCATCGGAGAGCTAATAGTGTCTGCCCTGTTGGGGATCGGGGCTGGTGTGGTGCTGACACGTCGCCTGCTGCATGGTGGCACATAGGTCCCAGTTTGAGGCGAACCATCCAGGTAGGTATGTGGAACATCTTCTCTCTCCGGCAAGATGCTCTGCTGTCAGGGGAGCTTTGTAAAATCCACGTTTCAGTGGCAGCACTCTCTGAGGTACACAAACCGGGAAGTGGCCAGGTGTGTACACCTACTTTTGGTCTGGTCACTCTGATGGCATGTGTATTTGGGTGTCTTGTTTGTTGCCTCAGTGTATGCGACAATGGTAAGTGATGACTAATTGGGAGAGACATTTTAACTTTAACTTTAGTTCGGTGGTTGAAGGGTGCCCATGAGGTGACACTCCTCTAGTCATGGGTGCCTTCAGTGCGACCACTGGCACTGACAGGGCTGGCTCTGAGGATTGTGACGGTCACCATGGGTCTGGAGACTGGGATGAAAGTGGCTCCATGCTCCTTGACTATGCGAAAGGTCAGGAGCTGCAAGTCCCTGGATCCTTCTTCCAATGCCCTGAGCCGCATCATTGGACTGGTGGTGTGGCGAAGGACATCGATCACATCTTTGTGGGCATACACTAGAGGCTCTTGCAGGAGCAAAACGTGCAGGTCTACAAAAGTGCCCAGTTTGTGAATTCTGACTACAGACTTCTAGTTGTGAAAATCTTGCAGACTTGGGTGCGACTGCTGACTCTAATGTGATGTGGGAGACCTTCCGTGATAAGACCCTGAAGGTTTACTCTCCCTGGATTGCTACCTTATCATAGTGGAGGGGTCTGCATGCCTCACAGAACCTGGGGGCTATGTTGTGGGGGGCAAAAGCAGCAGGTAGGGTCTCTCAAGACAAGTAAGTCCCAGGTGAGGGGCCAGGTGAAGAGCAATCCAAAAGAAATTATGAAAAATAACCATGTAAGGTCTTGTTTTCCTCATCTGGACTAGGGTCATGCTCAGTGCTATGTGGATCAGGTGGCAGCCAGGGGAGGCCCTGGTGGACCGACCCCCGGCTGACAAAACTGGCTTTTGTATTGAGCTCCGCCAGGGCTGCCCTTTACCGGTCCTGTTTATAATATTTATGGACAAGATTTCTAGGCACAGCTTGAGTGTTGAGGGTGTCCAGTTTGGTGGCCTAAGGTTTGCGTCATTGCTTTTCGCGGATGACATGGTCCTGTTGGCTTCATCTGCTGGGGAATTCCAGCATGCTCTGAGGAGGTTCACAGCCAAGTACGAAGCGGCGGGGATGAGGATTATCACCTCCAAGTCTGAGACTATGGTTCTGAGCTGGAAATGGGTGGATTACTCTCTTCAGGTCATTGAGGAGGTACTGCATCAAGTGGAGGAATTCTCAGCATCTCATTCATGAATGAGGGTAGACGAGATCGAGAGCTAGACAGATGGATCGGAGTGGCATCTGCAGTTCTGCAGGCGCTTACCCGGATCGTTGTAGCTAAGAAAGAATTGAGCCAGAAAGCAGAGCTCTCGATCTATTGGTCCATTTTCATCCCTACCCTCATCTATGGTTATGAGTTATGAGTGGATACAGGTGGTTGAAACAAGGTTTCTCCTCTGGGTGTCTGGGTTCTCCGTTAGAGATAGGGTGAGAAGTTCAGATATCCGGGAGAGTCTCAGAGTAGAATCGCTGTTTCTCCTTGATGAAAGGAGCCAGTTGAGGTGGTTTGGACATCTGGTGCGGATGCCTCCTGGGTGGCTACCCGGACAGGTATTCCATGTATGTCCTACAGGGGGAGGTGCCGGGGCAGACCCAGGACTTGCTGGAGGGATTATATCTCTCGGTTAGCCTGGGAACGCCTCGGCATCTCCTGCAAAGTGCTGGTAGAGGTGGCTGGGGAAAGGGACATCTGGGTATCTGTCCTGAAGTTTCTACCCCTGCAACCCGACCCCCAGACAAGCGGATGGTAATGGATGGATGGATGGTTGCCGAGGGTTGTGTTGGTGTTGCCATTGTTCCCAGAAGGAGGTGTTTTGTCTGAAACGGCACTCTGGATATTATCGAGATGTGTCGCAGCGCACAATTTAGTGGCAACTAGTCTGTACGGGGAACAGAGAAGGATGGCTGTGAGGGCTCTGAGGGCAGATAAAGAGACATTTGTTAAATGAATCTGTGAGCAAGTGACACACCGTCTGTGGTCTGGTGACCCACATCCTGCTTACAGAGGACTTAAAGCATTACCCACATCTGAATCTGTTCCTTGGAGACTTGCAGTCAGGGCGGGTGATGGAATGGTCCTTACTGATGACACTGCAATTGTGACCCGCTTGGCCGGCTACTTTGAGTAGTTGTTAAAGCTGACCCTCCAGCTACGATGTTTGATATCTCTGGACCCATGATTCTCGAAGCTGATCTTCTGATCAGCTGTGAACCACTCAATCTCACCGAGATTGCACGGGTGGTGAATTAGTTGGGGGTAGGGAAGGCCACAGGGATCTATGGTATCCAGGGTGAACTTCTCCAGGCTGGTGGTCAGGCTGTCCTCCTGGCATTGCAGGCAATCTTTTCTTCTATTTGGGAGTCGGGTGTCTACCCTACTGACTGGAAAATGGGACTTGTAGTTCCTAGCTGGAAAGCTAAGGGTGATTGCCTAGATGTGCGAACTACAGGGGGATCACACTGCTTTCAGTGCCGGAAAAGGTCCTTGCTAGGGTTATCCTTATCAGGATCCATGATCACTTGCTTGCCTGTCAGCATCTGGAGCAGTCTGGTTTTACACCTAAGAAGTACACCATGAACTGTATCCTGGCATTGTGGGTTCTCATCAAGCGCAGAGGTTCTTTGCAGCCTTTGCTGATTTTCTTAAAGCATTCAGCTCAGTTGATCAAGTTGCCCTATCTATCTTCCTGAGACTTTGTGGGATCCCTCGAAGTTGCTGGATGTCATGCCCGGATTGTATACTGGTACTGTGAGTGCTATGCATAGTGGAGGGATAACCCCTGTATTCTTCCCAGTTGATTCTGGGGTTCACCAGGGGTGTGTTCCTGGTCCTACTTTGTTTGATGCTTGTATAAACTGGGTTTTGGGCAGGGTTGTGGGGTTCAGGAGCTGTGGGGTGTCCATTGATAAAGAATGATCTTGACTTTGCCGATGATGCTGTGACCTTAGCAGAGTCAATAGAGACTCTGATCAGGGCTCTTGAGAGACTAGAACCCTAGCCTCAGCTTGCTAACCCTAATTTGGGGCTTTAGAATGAACCAACAGTTTGTTGGAAAGTAGGAAATATGTTACTAAAGCAAGCTAAACTGTGGCTTCCCATCATATGGGACCCAGAACTATCATAAAAACACATTTTGATGCCTGAAAATGCCATATGATTGGTTGGTCCCACCTCCTCTAAAATCATTTTTGGAAAGCTCACTGGCCCTGCATGCCTTGCTGTCTGTCACACCTGTGTGTCAGTGAAGAGGAACACTGCATCCTTGCCCTCCACGCCCACGAGCTTGTAGAGCTTCCGCAGGTCTTCGTGGAAGGCATCGTAGCCATAGCCGCGACTGAGCTCAATCTGGAAGCAGCGATAGCCACACATGTGAGCCGCTAGCCGTGTTAGCGACTGCTTTCCTGTGCCACCTACACCCACCAGCAGGGCATTTCCACGCTCCTGACGGATCATTCGGGCAATCCTGCGGACAAAACAGCACATTATTTATAATGTAACTACTCATTATATCTTCCTGAGAGCCCATCCATTCGTTTATGTCCATTGTAGCAGACATTTTATTTTTATATCTATTTTTTCACTGATGTAAGGAAAAATATTTATTCCTGTTGTACACTCAACAATAAAAATAAATTTGAAAAAATCTAAATTGTAAGATGTCTTATTTCCTCCAAAGACAACCTAACACTGAAGGATACTTTTTTTCCTTGGGTCTCAGGAGGATATTGTCATGATCCACCCGTCTGAGCCTCATGTG
The DNA here is from genome assembly GCA_019775895.2 of Stomatorhinus ivindoensis. Lineage (NCBI taxonomy): Eukaryota > Metazoa > Chordata > Actinopteri > Osteoglossiformes > Mormyridae > Stomatorhinus > Stomatorhinus ivindoensis. The sequence goes on from JABFEB020000049.1 coordinate 6,815,851, forward strand.
CTACGCCCCCGTTACCTCGTTTCGATTCCTAATGGTTATAGCCTGTTGTCTATCTGTGCCTGACTGTCTTGCGTATTTAGTCCGCGTCCAAGTCAGTCTCCCCAGGCCCGTCATTGAAGTCATCCTTTTGTTTCCCGTGCATGTTGGACTGTTACCCGTTTCATCCATAATAAACCTCTTTCTCTGTGTCATCGCTTCCTCCAGTGCCTGTTTCCTGCTCACCCGTCCCAGCGACAGTGTGACAGAATGACGGACCTCCGCGAAGAAGACGCAAAGTGGAAGTGGCTCTGCTTTCTTCAGGAAGTCTCCCACTGCCTCCAGCAACCTGAGGTCCAGGAGGACCCCGTGGCCCTGGAGTGGGCCAGGCGAGTGGAGGATCGCTTGTGCGAGGCTCCCCCACCCGGAGGAGCGTACCTGCTCCAAGAGGCACGAGACAACCTCCGGGAGATGTTGAAATGCGTAATAGCAAGGAAAGCCGACCAGACCGCGTCGTGCAGCCCGCGGGGGGAGGATGATTCCCCTATGGAAACCCATAAAGCGGTCCTCTGACCCTTCGCGTCGCGGCTGGGACTCTCGTCCCGGTTCGGCTCCCTGCGGATGAGTGCAGGGAATCCCGACTGCTCCTGGACATTCTCGCTACAGACCCCTTCCAAGCACACACTGCCTGGACCCAGGCGAAGGTACTGCCTCCTCTGGATAAGTACTTTTATTGGGAAGGTCGCCTGGGCACGGGGGGAATTAAGGCGGCGTAGGATGCATTTCCCTGCATCCCCAAAGTGCTTAAAAGGGCAGCGCGAGGGTTCTCATTACCCGCCACGGTTCCAGGGGCTCCTGCTGCCGCCGCCTCGTTGGCTACCCAGCCCGCGGCCGCCTCTGCTCCGGCTGCCCAGCCCGCAGCTGCCTCTGGTTCCTGCCCCTGCATCTCCAACCAGCCCTGGCCCCAAGCCCCGAGGAGGTCCCATACACCACCACCTCCACTTCCTCCTCCTCGGAGGAGGAGGAGCTTGAGTGGGACCCCTCGGGGATGTCCCTGCTGGGCACGGTTAAACCCCAGCCAGGGCCACTACGATGACGGCCCTGCATGTCTGTGTCCCGTAAGGGGAGGGGGCACAGACGTGGGGTCCGGGTCCCACCCGCCCTGCCCCCTGGTTCACCCTCAATTGCCCTGGCTGGGGCTCGGGGACCACCTGTGTTGCCAGGGGCTCCAGCCCATCGGTCACCTGCAGGTCCTCCAGTGGTGCCCCGTCGCCCATCCTCAGTCCAGCCATCCTCGTCTCCTCGGTCACCTGCAGGTGCCCCGAGGTCGGCTCCTTGGTCTCCTGCGGACACTCCTCGTACGGCGCATCCGATGGCTGCGCCTTCACCGGCTCCGCTGAGGCCGTCGCCTGCCGCAGCTTCCCCTCCCTCCTTCCCTTCGTCAGCATCCCCTCTAGCTCCCTCTTTGCCTCCCCTGGTGCCCCCTCCTGCTCCCTCCTCGGCTCCTTCGTCTGTCCCTCGTCTTCATGTTCCCTTTGAGGTCCCCTCCTGCTCCCTCCTTGCCTACGCCCGCGGCCCCTCTGGCCGCCGCCTGTCACCCGCCTGGGCTCCCTCGGGCTCCCCCTGGCCCCCCGTCCTGTCCCGTTTGGCCCCCTGTGTTGGTTCCTCGTCCCTTCGTCCCTCCTGTCTCCGCTCCTCATCCCCCTCTGGCTCCTATGTTCACTCCCGGCCCCTTTGTTCCGCCTGTCGGTATTCCCCCTCTGTCCCTGTTCTTTGTCTGCCTGTCCACGTTCCCCGTCCTTTGTCAGCTCATGTCCTGGTTGTTGCCCCTGTGTCAGTACTGTGTTTCTGTTCTGTTCCCTATCCCTCGTTAACCTGTTTTGCTTTTGTCTTCCAGGTCCTGTGTTCCCTTGCCTTGTCCGTCCCTTCCCTGGGGCGCACCCGGAGTTCGCGCCTTGGGGGGGTTATGTCATGATCCACCCGTCTGAGCCTCATGTGCTACGCCCCCCTCGTTACCTCGTGTTGATTCCTAATGGTTATCGCCTGTTGTCTATCCGTGCCCGATTGTCTTGCGTATTTAGTCCGTGTCCAAGTCAGTCTCCCCAGGTCCGTAATTGAAGTCATCCTGTTGTTTCCCGTGCATGTTGGACTGTTACCCGTTTCGTCCATAATAAACCCCTTTGTCTGTGTCATCGCTGTCTCCAGTGCCTGTTTCCTGCTCACCCGTCCCAGCGACAGCGTGACAGATATACTTTGCACCTTTATTTTTTTTGGTTAAGGAACATAACCTTGAGACATGCTCGATGGCATCTTGGAAGAAGACCAGCTTCGTTTCCTTAGAGTTTGTCAAGTTGTAGTCATCTAAGTATTCCTGTAGAACCGACCGGATCTTCTCCGTGTCAGTCAGGTCTTCATACAGGCGGTCTGCCTTATCTGCACCAACCTAAAATTATATGCAAAACAACAAAAGTCAATCTTACGGCTTAACTAGTGCAGTTTACATAATTAAATAATTATAAAGCCCTTCAGTATGGCATTGACGGGTACAGATTACCTTGATGAAATCTCCAAATAGTATTGGTTTGGCTGTGAAGTAGCTGGGTTCCAGGTTGAAATCAAAATACTTGCCTATTTAAAAAATGCCAGTTTAATATGCAAGCATAGGAAAAATTATAAATTGAAAATTATAATAATTCAAAAATTGTACAGGCCAGACACTGTTTATTAAATATTAAAACAGATAATTATGTAGCTCAGAATATCTAAAACCATCAATCAATGGACAACATCAGTACCACCGCTGCAAAATCAAGCTTTCTGTACTCACTGGCCATCTCAGAGAGCATGGTGTTGAAGTAGGCCTTGTCTTCATTATTGATAAGGCGGTCGTAGAACACCCTCTGACATTCATGGCAGAAAAGGCGGAAGATCTGGTTTTGGTCCTGCACCGTGCTTGGTTGGCACTGCAGCATTCCTGGAGGCCAAATAGGCAACGGCTTCACTAACAGAAGGACTACGCTACCGTGGGGAAAGACTCTGATTTCAGCTGTGCTAACCCAGCCAACAGGAAGTGCAAATCTACTAGGAAAACTGGGTGGCTGTTGGACGAGGTGCTGGTGGGGCTGACAGGTTAACCCATCCTGTGCTCTTTGTGGATCCCAGTGGCCCAGTGCAGTGACGGGGGCACTGTGCTGTAAAAATGGCACCGATGAGACATTAAACAGAGTTTCTGACTCTCCGAGGTCATAAAAGATCCCTGGGCATCTTTTGAAGGAGGACTGGTATCCTGATGCTCTGGCTAAAATTGCTCACTGTGGCTCTTTCAAATCTGGCCTCCTAATCATCCCCTGTGTCTAATTGTTGAATTCTCTCCTGCCACCTTCAGCACCAGCTACTGCATGGTGGTCGTACATGGTGAAGTGGCTGGCATCACATTACCCAGCTGGGTAGTACACAGTGGAGATGGTTAAAATAGATCCTCTTTGGTTCTGTGAAGCACTTCGGGTGTCTTGAAAAATGATATACAGTCATGTGAAACAATTAGGACACTCCATTAAATATTTAATTCTTTATTTAAAAATATCAACGCATCAGTATTAAATCTTCTTTCAAATGGATAAAGCTGACGTAATTGCATCATCTATCCAAAAGCAAGACATAAATTCACTTACTTACAAAAATAAATTAAATAAGATGCTAATTTACACTAAGGAAAAAGTTAAGAAACCCTTACATTCACCACTATTTAAAATTCCTATAATTAGATTCAGGTGGCACCATATCAGGTGAAAACGATTAGAACAGCGTTACAGAGCTTTTTGGTCGAGCCAGTCCTATTTAAACCACAGACAATTAGTTTGCTCTTGATTGTTGACATGAGTGATATCATCAGGGTGAGATCCAAAGAGCTCTGCGGGCTTCAGAAAGAAGTTTATGATGCATATTAGTCTGGGAAGGATAGAAAAAGAGTTTGGAATCAGCTGTTTCACTGTCCGGGAAATAATTTACGAGTGGAGAACATTTAAAACAACTGCCAGCATGGCCAGCACAGGCTGTCCAAGCAAGTTCAGCCCAAGAGCAGATTGCAAGATACTGAAAGAAGTCTTAAAAAATCCTACAATTTGCTGCAGCAGAACCTGGTCAGCTCACCACAATAGAATCCACTATGAACTCTTCATCGTATTAGAGGGTGTTTGAGGACAATGTGAAAACATCTGTCCAGAAATTGAAGCTGAAAGGGGGGTAGACCATGCAAATGACAATGACCAAAAGCATTCCAGTACATCTACCAAGGAATGGCTAACAAGACAGAAATGGAGAGTTCTGGAATGGTCAAGTCAAAACCCGGATCTGAATCCTATTGAGATGCTGTGGGGTGATTTGAAGCGGAAGTGCATGCAAGACGCCCTTCAAACACCACACAGCTTAAGGGATTCTGTATTGGAAAGTGGGGAAGCCTTTCTGTCCGTCGATGTCAGAGATTGATAGATGGTTATAGGAATTGTCTCACTGAGGTTATTTCCGCCAACGGGGGAATATTAGTTATTAGGGCACAGGGTGTCCTAACTTTTTCCTCAGTAGGAATTGGCATCTTAATTAATTAGTTAATTTCCTTTGTTGAATAAGTGCATTTTGTTTCTTGTTTTTGCATAGATGATGCAATTACATCACCTTTAACAGAAATAATTAGAAAGGAGATTTTAATACTGATATTTCTTAATAAAAAATTAAATATTTAATGGGGTGTCATTTTTTTGCACATGACTGTAAATGTAACATTCATTCATTCATACTAAGAATTGCAGCTGGGGTCATTACAGCATCTCCCAATAAGCCACTTTGCATGCATTTATAGCTGCAGCATGCATTTATAGCTGCAATATGCATTATGCTTTGTGCTAGTCCACAGCATGCACGCAGCTGTAATAAACGATAGTGGAAGAGCTATACAGAAATGACTCTGCATGCTTTCTAACTCCATACCCTGCACGCATTTGGAAAGGTCCCGGAGATTGAAGACATAGTGTGATTTAGCAGGGGTGGGCAGCAGGTCCACGCTCATGCGGTTGTAGATCTCCACGGCGGCGTCCACGACGTTGCTGGCCATCTGCTTCACCACCAAGGGGAACTCCATCAGGAACTCGCAGAGGATGGTCTGGAAAGGGAAGCCGCGCATCAGAGGGGCAGTGTGCAATGCCACAGGCAGGCTTTATTAGCTCCCGGGGGAATGTATCATCAAAAAATCACCTTTCCCGGAGGGAGGCGGACATTTACAGGATGGCTATAAAATTTCCCAGAGCTATACAGGTATTACAAAATATCACAGACGAAATACGAACGAATGAATATGGGCATTTTAGGGTTTAGGTGACGGACAAGATTTATAGGTGTAATACTGCTTTCTGGAAAACATGGTAATTTCACGATAATGCAATGAATGGTAATAATGAATAGTAATGGTGATTTCCAAGGAATGATGACGCTTTTGTGCCTTTGCTCTCCATCCCATATTTATACATCTGTGCTGAGAGAGTCTCTCATTGCAGACTTTTTGCAAAGTCATATCTGAGGAATAGACACATGCTGCACCCCGGGCGCCCAAATCCGCTGGCTTGTGTCCCTGAGTCTTGGGGGGGTCATTTCGGTCGTCTCTCAGGAGCTCAGTCGTGCTGATGTGGGGGCTGACCGGGCTGCAGCCCTGGGGGCTGGGGGGTTTTCCCCCGGTTGTAATTAGTGTTTTAATGTTGGAGGTAGGGCCCCGACCACAGGTGTATTTAGGTATGGGGGACATGGCCAGCCACCCAGGGCAACCCCCCCCCAGGAAAAATCCAGTTGTGACATGTGGTCAATTGGTTTTCTATCACTCATTTGCATGTCAGGCCAATGATATCATGTCACCCACTGTGTGGGTCAATTAACCTTGTTGGAGTGGGTGGGCTGATTCTTGTTTGTAAGTAATGGAAGCTGACCAATCAGAAGTACGAGATGGGGAGGGGGTTGGGGGGGAGCTGATCTCAGGTTGCCATATTGGGAGACCAAGCTGGGGAAGCGGAGGAATCAATCGAATAGCGCACCTCTAATTTAGTATAGTACTTTTTTTATTTCTAAATTTTTTTTGTCGGGAGGGGGGGGGGGGGGGGTAAACCAGGGCACCACACAAGCTAGAAACACCACTGGTCTCCCACCCCCCCAAAAAAAAAAAATTGGCCCTGGTGATGTTGGGAGCCTCGGTACCTTGAAGATGTGCCGGAGGTCGTGCTCTGACGCTGGAGGGAGGCACAACATGCTGAAGTGGCGGGTAAAGCGGGGGCTTACTGGGTTACGGCCCCCGCCAGGTGGAGCGCAAGCCGCGGCAATAATCACATCCTGCGGGGGGGAAGGCAGAAGAGGGACCTTAAATTACAACCTCGTCCTGTGGTCCTGTCAATAACGTAATAATATAGTTCATTCATCTTCAGCTCAGGCCTGATTTACATTATGAGCTCAGTCAACAGTATATTCATTTAGTAATAATCAGTAATAGTTTAATTTTTAAATTCATGTCGTCATGTGTATAACGCACAAAAGCTCTACCAGTTACAAGGGTCTCCGTTAAGGATTTCCCTGATTTTCCATTAGCAAACTGTGTATAGCTTTGATCTACCCGCAGCAGTGTGTTACGCGTAGTACAGAACTGATTTCTCTTTTCCGAGTTTCATCACGGTCTCTGTGATCACGGTCTCTGTGATCAAGCTCATGAGCACAGTGTATATGTCTCTTGTACTTCCTTTGTTTGTTTGGTTGTTTTTGTTTTGTGGTGGGAAAGCAAACATGTCTTAAATGAGAATCTCACTGATGACACTTCAAAGAGATTGACACTGAATTGCGTATTCAAGAACGGGAAATATCAAACGTGAATATGCATTTTTGAAAATTAATATCTGCACATACAGAAATATAGTCAGATAAGAGATTAGTCATCCACCAGTAGAAGAGAGACTGAGGAAAATAGTTAATAATAATAATTATAATAATAGTCAGTAGAATGCATGAGTTGTTCAGCTTAGTCTTTAACCTAACATGAAATAGGAATGCAGCACTCAGAGGAGGTCACCCAAATGGCTATAACAGGGATTTACCTGTATGTCCTTCCAGAAGAACTTCTCACGATCATAGAAGCCCTGGAAGTCCTGCAACTGCCGCAGCAGTTCGATGGGAGGCTGTGATCCGTAGCTGTCCAGCTTTGGCATGTTGAGGTCATCCACAAATATGACCACTTTCTTATTGGTTGGAGCACCTATGATGTCACAGTTACATAGCCACTCAAGGGAGCGATCAAACACACACATTTCCATAGAAAACACTTTACATAGCCAGTAATATTCAGCCTGAATTATTAAATGCATATCATAGATCACAGAGATGCAGATGTCACTTCTCTTTACAGCAGTTAGACTAATTATATTTCGACTTTACATTGGTGTGATGACCATGCACATTCAGTAGTCAGCTTTGAATTTTGATCTGTTCCTAGTTGTCGTAACATTTTCTACTAATGCTGGGTGATGGCAGCATCCGACCAGCTACGCTTCCAGTATCTGTAGTGACTGCAAGTGTAAACATCTCATGTTGTGTTTAACAATATATCATATAGTATTTTTTTTTCTATGCTTAACCAAATAAACTTGTATTAGTTTATTTATTTTTTCAATCATCGGTATTTAGTTAGCTACGGTAATTGTTTAATTATCCAGTGACAGTAGTTTTTTACTTTATCATAATTATTTTTCATATCATTCATTTTCTGTGATATCTTCCACTCCATCGGAACATAACCCAAATGAAATTCAGGGAGAACCTGGATGCTTAGAAGATCCTCACCAAGCACATTCTTCCTTCTCTTCTCCAGTTTGGACTCAATAATCTCCTGTGTCCGTGCAGATGAGGTCTGGGCAGAGAAGCTGATGTAGACTGGGGTGTAACCTGCACTTTCCTGGATGCTGTCCAGCAGGCCACGTGCCACCACAGACTGCAACAGGGAAGGTAATGATACCGCGGGGACCTGCTCTGGAAGGAATCTTCTCAAAAGTTTGAATGAAAGCACGATGTACACTAGTGGCCAAAATTGTGGAAACAATTAGCATTTTTGGCGTTACACTTCGTGAACAAATTACTACACAAATGTTTATAAACAATCAAAGAATATCATATATCGGATGATTAAATACGTAACTGGAGCAAAAGTGTTTCCAAAGATTTGTTTCTACTGTTGCTAAATCTAAAATGCAAGGTAACTTAACTTTAACTGCAGGAATTTAAAACTTCTTAGAATCCAGACTCATCGTTGCATATTAAGAGCTTATTGTTTTCTTTTTTGATAACTGAGTGGAATCAGAAGAGACACAGCTGGATCTCAAGCCCCTACCTTCCCCACGCCAGTGGTACCAGTAAACAGAACTGACTGGCGCACTGACAGAAGCTTCTCCATGAGATACCCATAGCGCACTGTGTCCACGGTGGGCACCAGCATCTCAAAGAAAGGGGTCTCTTTGTCGTACTTAAAGGCGGGGATGACGGATTCCCACGGTTCCAGCCGCATGTGAACAGAGTCCATGTACACACTCCACAAGTCCCCTGTGCTGGGCAGCTGGAGAGGCAGGGAGACGGTCAACATGGCCGAACGCAGGATGCCGCTTCAAGGAAAGTAAACTGACCACCAGCCCAGAATTCTGTGCTTAATATATGGAGTTAAAACGTACTGAATGAAATGGCAGTTCATCCTGCCGCAGTGCTTAAAGAACGCCAGGCAGTAACAATTTAAGTGGCAGCTAAAAATAGAGAACTTTCCAGTCTAAAAACTAACTGCATAATCCCTGATTACATTGGACAGCAGGTAGGGATAAAGAAAAGAGAAGTTATACCGGGGGGGGCTGCAATAAGGAGGCATAAAAAGGGGGAAAAAAGGTCAAATGTGTGGTGGAGCAGCTCTTTATATGCTGTTAATGAAGTGACATTAACGTGACGTGCGTCTTTGTATCAATATTCTCAACGTAAATATAAAAGCTCAGCTGTTGACAGTTACTTTGTCCGCGAGCCAGTGGAAGACGCAGAGCTGTAGAGTTGGTTCCGCTGATCAGCGACAGCGGAGACTGATCACCAGCCGGGGGTCGACGCTGACCCCGGCCGGTGAAAGCGAGCTGGCCCCCGTGTAATCACACTGGCCTGCCAGCGTGAGAGCCTGATTTCTCTGCTGTTAGGATATCTGGGGACGCAGTTCATTGTAACGGTGACAAATTATGAAGAAGCCATTTCATTTAATGGGGCTATGGTTTTCCTATTGGCTTTATTTATTTTAATTTTTGCTTTACGGGTTTTATTAGCAAAGCGTTAAATCGATTTAATTGCAGACCTTAAATGTACTTGTTTATTATTAATAATGATAATTATTAATTATAATAACACTACTATTACTACTAATTATAATAATAGTACATGCTTGTGTGTGAAATTACGCTTTACAACTCCAACCAACAACAGAGGAATAATGAAGTAGGAAAAGCAAAAGCTAATTTGTATACATTCATGTTCGAGTCTCATCTCTGTTCATGCATGAGAGCACAATAACAAACTCATTGATTAATTAAATCATGAAATATTACCTTTAAGAAACAACTTTTACTTGCCATTTTTTATACCCTAACAGCACAACATTGCCTTGAGACAACAATCCCGTTTTACAGTCCAGAGGTCAGAGGTCACACAGATATTTATTAAAACATGATCTCCCAGCTCGAAAAAAATAGAATTTTTTTTATCCTACAAATAAAAATGTGCACAGTAGATAGCTAATTTATGTAATACAAAATTTATCTTATTTTAGAGTGCTTCTAAATTTCAACGCAGGCAAAATGAAGCCTCTGAAATATAATCTTCCATTAATCTTCAACTATAAGGCGTCGTTTGACGCTACAGGCACTGCTGTTTTACGCAGAGGTGTGGTACCATGTTGTTGGTGTGCATAGAGGTTCAGTCGAGCTCTGTCACTGTTTGCCAAGGGGTTTCCCACAGGCGACGTCACAAAGAGCTTAAACAGGACGCCTGACACTAGGCTGAACCTGAAGGCACCTCACTCTTCACTATAACAGAAATAGATGTGGTTCTTTCAGCAAAGCTACGATAATAAATACCTGCGTTTCTCGTCTTAACCTCTAGGGGGTGCTAATGAGTATGAAGAACCTTGCCTTGGCGTCATTGTTGTCCTCAAACTGCTGCCTGACGAAGTGGTCGAACGCGTCCCAATGGCTCACTGCCAAGTTGCCTCCCACTGACCACAGATAGCAGAACACAAAGGTCTGGCCCAGGACACTGTTCAACCTGTTGGGCTCCTATAACAAATTAAAAATGACTGGCTTAGGTTTACATTCTATATATAGATGGATTATGAATACAAACAAAATGCACAATGCACTCTTCGATGCCCACTGCTGATTTGATAAAACGGTGGCGCACCATCATACGTAGCCGCGAGGTCAAAAACATCGATGGTACTGCATTTTTGTGCAATTCTTCATTATGATGCTAACAACTAGCGATCTAACATGCTATGGATAATAAAACAGTCACGCTTAGTAGAATAAGCCAACATGTACCATGTCTAATCGAGGTCCACCGCTGCTCAGCAACAGCGCCTCCAGCAGGCGGCAGAGGGTGGTCACCTTACTGATGTCCACCTGAGCCATAGCCTGGATACATCTCTTACTGACAAACTGCAGTCCATTCTCCACATGCTGCTTGAACAGATTAAGCAGGTATGCCCTCATGGTTTCTGTTATCTGTGGGTAAAATGTACCGTAAAATATACTTATGTTATGGATAACAAGTACCTCCCTTTCCTACAACAGCACATCACGAGTCTGGGGTATTTAGAGTCCTGAATTGCTTTACTCAGATGTTTTAACAGTCGAGCTCAGAATTCCATGCAGTCCTAATTCAGGTCTGCATTCCCCAAACCCTCCATGGTGCTGTGATCATTGTGACATCAGAATGGGGCAGGGAGGGGCAGCCTTGATGCCTGAAGATCCTAGCAAAGTCCCAGTATACAGCCATACATTTATCTCAATAGCTCATCCAGACTAATATAGTAAAGATTAGGTCTTTTCTGTCATTAATTGAGAATATGTGACCTCACTTTGTCAGGAAGCCCTGTAATCCACGACTGCACATAGGGCATCCACTTCAGCTCCGTAGGATCAACGTAGACCATCCCACAGCGACTGACGGTGGCAGGCGAAGCCACAGCCAGGTCCTGGACCTGAGATGGAGGCAAACCAAGAAGGTAAGGATGACACATGGGCTAGTCCTCAGTACCATGAATGCGAAGACCGTACTTGTGGTTTTGGCCAGACTGGTCTTGCTAAATTGCCTCCCAAGAACCCTTGATATTTGTGGTGGGGCAAGAACAGCATCTAGAGATTTTATCATCCTTGTGTACTTGGTTCTTAGCATTGGAACTGGTTGTCGGCAATGGAAGATGACATAGAATTAGGTATACGAGTACGGTCAAGCTGCCACTCTCATATCGTCACCCTTACCTCAAACATCATGTGGATGGATGGCGTGAGCTTGATCCTCTCACTATTGGCCAGGCACAGCATCTTGTTGTCGTCCAGCACGGTGTTCATGTTCTCGATCCAAAGGGCGTCCACTGGCCCATCGCTGACCACCCACTTGTGCTCGTCGCTGGGGTCCTTGGTGGCTGTCCGCACGGTTAGGGCCATCAGGCCATCACGCCACTCCAGAGTGAGTGGGTTGACCTCGCCGTACAGCTCTCCCATGCTCACTGACTTGGGATTCAGTACGTAAGTTTTGACAGGCAGGTAGAAGGGGTTCTTGTGCCCTCTGGAGTATAGCGTCTCCAAGGCCTTGGCTAGGGCGGTGTAGACCGTGGTCTTGCCACCACCCGTGGGTCCCACTAGCATCACACCATGACGTACAATCATGGTCTCGTACAGTTGGATGACCTTGTTTATCATGCTGGGAAGGGGTTGCAGATGAAGCTGACCCAGGCAGTCTGCGATGGTGGACTGGAGAACCCCATAGTCATGGTCAGGGATGGTCACACCAGGAAACAGGTCTGAGAGGATGCCTCTGTGGAATTACACAAGACGAAAGCTTTTCTGGACTCGAAGAAGCTTTTGTTTGCGATCATCGCTGTCATTGGTCTGACCATATCCCGCATAACGGTACGATAGACTCTCAGCGCTTACCCAAAAAGCAAGGCATCGTCTGTGAGGAACTTGGGAAGGTTGGAGTCTCTGAGTGCTCTGATCAGGACCACATCTTCACTAAGGTGGGGATTTTCTCTCTTTAGGGACCTGGACGTTCAGAATAAAATGTACTTTTCAGACTCTGGTTACTCCATTGATTACTCTTGAAAAAGAAACGTAAGGGTTCCATACCCTTACATACACGCAGTGGTGGAAATTATACTTGCCCACTTGTCTTGAATGAGTAAGTTGGAAAAAGGGTGAGTACTACAACCACTAACCCTGTGGCTCATAAAAATGTAGCGTTAATTTCTGTAGAGTTAATCTCTGCAGAGTAAATTTAGTATTTTCCCTAAACAGCTGTTATTAAACCTGAGTAGCTGTATGTTGTTAAAGTCCAGGGTAAATAAATACCAGTTCATCCATAATTCAGCAAAGCATACTGCTTTTATTGCCTTGTGAGCAGGCCATAATAATGGCTTAGCTATAAATTTGGATTTATGGTCAGTATAAGAGAAAATTCACTGACACTGACTTTTGAGTGTCATGAGATATCCACTTGTGTCTGTAAATCAATCCCCCGTAAATTAGTATGCACTGCAAAAAGAAATGTAAGCGTGAAACTGCAGCTATACTCCAAATCCATCACTAGTCATCACATTCACAATAGTCCTGAGTTTTGCATCTTTTTTCTGACAGTGAAGTGCCAATACACTGGAAGTCATTGTGGACTTGCGGGTCAGTCAGCTGTCATGACCTGAGGTTCATCGCCTCACCCAGCCATGACGAGCACAGATTTGACGGCTCGCATGCCAAAGTCGTAGTGGTCCTGCTGAGAGAGCTGCTCGCTGCACAGTTTGTACATCTGGGTCATCTTTCGGGCCAGAGTCTTACTGGACTCAAAGCCTTCGGAATAGAGGATCACCTGTATGATAGGTACAAAGGCCACATGGGGGTGAGATGTCTGATACACCTGGAGCAAAATCGAGAGTCGTCTGTCGTTGTAACAGAATGTGTTACGTAGATGCGACATGTGCATGAGATGACTGGCCGCCAGTGACCTCGGCGATCAGAGCGTAGTTGGGCACCATCATGGCTATTGGTCGGAAGAGAGCCTTCAGATTGTCTGGCAGCTCCGTCCTGCCCGCGTAGCCGGGGTTCATGGTGATGAAGGCCGCACACGTCCTCACCAGCTTGATCTCCCGGCCCTCGAACATGAACCTGGACAGCTGGGTTATGACCCGTCGACAACCAGGGGCGGCGGGTTAGAACAGAGACCGAAGCATTTCTTCGAGGAAGCAAAAGTGCAGGAGTGACTCTACATCCAAAGTGTGACACATCTCAGATGGAAGAAGAGAGAAGATCTTCAGCTTGGAATTCAAAGGATAGACTTATTAAAACCACAGAAATTGGAATTCGGGATCATGAAGAGAATGAATCGTTAGGACTCTGTGCTGGGGTGTGGTGCGGATTTGGGGAAGCACACTACCTTAGCCAGCTTGGCATTGCGGATGGCGATGAGCTGCTGGGCAATGACAGACAGGACCTCGACGTCGATCCGGTTAAACTCGTCGAAACAGCACCAGGCCCCCGACTGGGCCAAGCCGCTAAAGAATCGGCCCATCATCTGATTAAAGAGAACGAGGCTATTAACAAAAGGAGGGGTGTGAATGCAGATAAGCATAGTGAAATTAATTAAGTGAGATTTAAAGAAACAGTGGAATGCTGATTCACAGTAGCCAGAAATATGAAGATGGTTTCCATGGATTTATGAAAAGAGGAATGGATTTTGTAATAAGACCGCATTGAGGCACTGGGTATCATTTCCATATGAATGTATCAGGCGAAATATAAAACCTGTCTGTCATCTTTGGTAACAAAATGCCTTGATAGAGCTGCTATTCAGAATAATAAAATAATAAATCAGAAGCTGGAAATAAGAATGGACTC
>JABFEB020000049.1:6830121-6849057 GCA_019775895.2 Stomatorhinus ivindoensis
TTGGCTCTTTTAAAAATGTAAAAGTAAAAACAAGCTGGACAACAGTAGAGAAAATAAAAATAAGCAATTGAATTAATAGGATTTAAAAATTCTCAATTTCTGATGCATTTTTAAATTATTAATGCACTTAACTGAGAAATATATTTTATGCAATTAAATAATATGAAACTTAAAATATAGTAGTGCATAAAGTTTGTAATGTGCTATGAACCTTGCTTGTATGTCATTTGGGGAAAATAAATAAATAAACATACTCTCAACATAATGGCAAAAGCATTTTAAGATTCATAAAACACAACTTAGGTTATGCTGACACCTAGTGAGACTGCCTGCAAAAACATGCATTTAGTGTACAAGGAAGCACCCAATGGGAAAGCTGATAGAGAAAGAGGAACAAAGAATGTAACCAATCATTTATTCAGGAGGCAGTCCATGTAAACTGAGTAGCAGTAATGGGGTAAAGAATATGATGGACAAACGGGTGAAAGGGGTTTGATGGGTAACAGACACAGGGAGGCACCTTGTAGTCCAGGCCGTCTGAGCAGTTGAACACAACACACTGAATAGCCAGGGCTTTGGCAAGATCCTTGGTGGTTTCTGTCTTGCCGGTTCCTGCTGGCCCGGCCGGGGCTCCGCCCAGGTCCAGCTGCAGCGCCCCCATCAGGCAGAGGTAGCAACGGTCCTGAAACCGCCCAGCAGTTCAATTTGTTACATATCAACTCGAGCTTCTATGTGGTCGTTCAGTCAGTCTGATATTTCTCTGCCATTGTACAGAATTCACCCACAAACTTTGTATACCCCATAATACACCCACAGGCTCACCGGTTAAGGTTCTACACCCCATAATACACCCACAAACTGTTTTTCGCTAAGTTTTATCTTGTCTTGTTTATTTTGAGAGATTCAGATTTAGGGTTCGTCTGATTACCTTGTGCAATATCATTCACAGAGGAATGTGTGTAAAATACGCAGCTGTCATATTTCTGTATGCGGAGTACTTACAGTGAGGGGTGTGATCACAAGCCGGGGGCAGGCGCCCAGGTACTCGTATCCGTAAAGGTACTGTGACAGAGCCATCCTGGCCACGCAGTGGTCTAGGTCGAGGTCCCAGTAATACCTGAGCTGCCTCTGCCACCGAAAGCTGCCGCTCGAACCGACCTGACGGGTGCAGACACGAGAGAGAGAGAGCACGCGCTTATCGCTCTGAAGGTATGCCCGTGCGAGTATTTCACCGGCCGCTCTGTCGTCCCGGATCGCGACCAGGATCCACCTTCTCCTTGATGAGGTCGGTGACGATGTCACGGGCGTGCACGTCGATGGTGATGAGGGCGGTGATGACGTCCCGGTGCAACTTGGGGAGGCTGACACGCACCAGCGCGGCCAAATCATTCAGCCTCTGTACGATTAGGAGAAACGGCACTGATTTGTTGGGCGGAATCATGGTGGGACTCAAGTAAGAACAGAACGGCAAATGAAGGTTGACTTTCAGCAAGCAGGGAACGAGGCAGTACTGAATGATATGCATATTTGTCACGGATATAAAATTAAGCATATTTCATTTATGTATTCCCTTTGTACCATACCTCAAAATTGACCTTTTCGAACTGTTGAAGAGCTTCGAAGTGGTCATGTTCCCCTTCTAAACAGCTGTCCAAGTCTCGACACCACATTAACTGGGAAACGGTCAGCACCACCTAGGTGACGGGACCCAAGCCTCGAGTGTTATAGACAGAAATTGAAACTGACGCCGTCGAAATTGCCTTACTGGAGCTGTACCTGAGAGGGGTGACCAGCCAGCACCCACTCTGCCCTGGGCCTGCTCTGATAGTCTGCGATCGAGGCCTTGCTCAGACGCCTCAGGGACGAAAACATGGCTTCCTCCACCTTTCCCAGCCAGTCTTCTACATTCCCACGAGCCTTCAAACCTTTCCCAAGACCCACCTACATCAGAGGAAGAAGGAAACCAATTTCAAATTGTCCAAGGCCACAACCAGAATAATGCCAGTGTAGCCTATTGGTACAAGCTGTCCCCAGTTTACAAATGAGACCACTTCCCTAAGTCTGCCATTAAGTCAGATTAGTAGGCAAGTCATAAAACTACTACTACTACATCTAGTAGTAGTAATAATTGTTGTTTTTGTTGTTCTTGTTATTATACAGTAATAATAAAAGTAGCTACATACAGTACCATATTGTACCTCAAGCAACGAACTGCTATAGCCGTGTAATGTTTTCATGAGCGTCGCAAAGTAGTGCAGGTGTTCCTTATTATGGCCATTTTATTTAGCTCAGATTTTCTTGTATAATAGGTTTTATGTTAGTCCACTCATAAGTACAAGTTGTTCTTAACCTGGGGACTACCTGTAGTTTAAAAATAGATTAAAATATAAATTGGTAGCTATTGAAAAACCCAACAGGCTCATTCTTGTTATACGGTACACCGGCCATCAGATATGAGAGCGGCGGGACACGGCTCGTATCACTTCAGATAGAAGACCTACGGCACTGACCATCTCTCCCTCAGGAGACACCATGGCCAGGATGTCATTGCTGAAGACCTTCTCTGCGTCTCCCTTGTCGGGGTCATCGGAGGACGGTGGGGGGACGGATGCAAACTCCAGTCGAGCGATGGCGTCGAAACATTTGCGCAGGTGGGGCTGCACTGCCAGAGGGTTCCTGGTTTGCGCCAGGATTTCAAGCAGCTCGTCGTTTGACAGGAAGTAGAACCTGAACATAACATAGCGAAAACCTGAACATAACATAGCGAAAACCTGAACATAACATAGCGAAAACCTGAACATAACTGATGACAACTCTATGCAACATACTGCCGGAATGATAGTTATAAAAAACTATTTAATTTTTTTATGAATAAAGCGAGATGATGCAATCTATGATTAAAGCCATCGACTGAATCCCACCTTTTATGAAATGGTACTAAGACATTCCCAGCGTACTTAAGAACACTTCCCTCGTACAGACCCCTTTTCTCCTGACCTGGGGAAGATGACTCTCTTGGACTCCAGATATGCTTCTAGGCATTTCTGAATCTGGTCCAGTAAAGCATTGTTGTTCTGGAACATCTCCAGCAGACCTGAAAACACACACCAAAATAAAAATAGAAAACGCTATCTTTATAAAAATGAGATCAGGCCACGCATGGTTTCGATAGTTACATGGTTCCAAACCCCCAGACAGTCCATGTTTTTGCTTCCCAGCTACTGTAGGGAGCAAAATGTAGACCATTTGGGGGTCCCCAAGAGCCAGGATGAGAAACACCGGTTTAGATTCTTCGCCATTTATATTTGCTTAAAAATAAAAATCATACCCTAAAGTTGAACTACAATTTTAAACAAATGTGAATGAATCCATCCATCCATCCATCTATCTTCTGTAACCACATATCTTATTCAGGGTTGCAGAGCCTATTCTGGCAGCTACAGGCGCATGGTGGGGAACAACCCAGGAGGGGGCGCCAACCCATCACAGGACACACAGCTACGGGCAATTCCACTACTCCAACTCACCTCTGTCTTTGGACTATGGGGGTAGGGGGAGGACAACACAGGGAGAACACAGGGAGAACACAGGGACAACACAGGGAGAACACAGGGACAACACAGGGACAACACAGGGAGAACACGCCAACCTCACACACATGGAACCCTGGTCTCAGAGGTGTGAGGTGACAGTGTTAACCACTGCACCATTGTGCCACCCCATGTGAATTAACCAAACCATACACAACATCTAAACATCTAAAAGTAAATGCTGTGTCCGACATACTGAAATCCATTACATGTAATGCTGAGCAGGGCTCTGCTCCCTTCCTACCTGGCTGCGTGGCAGCACGCAGGGCCTTGGGCAGCTGGTTCACCCTCCGCATGATCTCCTTCCAGGACTTGTCTACTTGCAGGAACATCTTAGCCTCAGCTGGCAGCTGCCTTTGGATATCTGGGGCACTGAAGATGCTCTCAAGATACAGCCAGTTCCTCTGACACGTCAGCCACTCGTCCTGTTTGTGCAACGGGGGGGCAGGGGTGTTTACTGCACACTAGCAACCACAGGCTGGTTTAACCCATAAAAAAACAGCTCGTCACTGTTAGTAGGCATGTAATCCACCCAATTCATGATTCAAATTCATTCTCAATACTGGAATCACGATTCGGATTCATTCACAATACTGGATTCACGATTCAATTTTCCTATGATATTTTTGAAAAAAAATTATCAAGTATATTTCCCATTCTTTATCAATATAAATATTCCTTTTGTTAAATAATAAACTTTTGTTTCATTTTCTTAATCAACAATAATTATTTACACAAATAATTGTAAAGGTTGTGGTAAAATGTGGTGGCGAGTAGGTGGATTGCAAACCAACATGGTATAAAGGCAGTTTTAAGAATCCAGTCACTAGTGTTAAGTTGTTGCACTTTTTGCTGACTAAACAATGCTTGGAAAAACTAGATTACACATCCTAATGATAATTTGAGCTATTTCATGATGTTCCAGCCTCACCAGAGTCTGACTGAACAGGGCCAACTGTGTCTGCCATTCGTCCACCTTGGCCTTGATCGGGACCACATAGCGAGAGGACGCCACGGCCGCTAGGTTGATGACACTGTCGTCCAGCAGAACCTAAAGACAGTGGACGTGAGACGCGGTCTACGAGGCTGTTATGAGGGAGTTATTCAGAGGAGCAGGGGAGACGACAGTGAGCAGGAAATGCGATTTCACGCCGGCCCTTCGTCCCCAGAAGGAAATGGAGCCCGCTGTTATTTCCTGACCTGAATCTCATCTGTCCCCCCAAGAATAAAAATGTCTTTGGACTCCCGATGAGAGAGCACCACGAACTCTGTGCTCTTCCAGCAGTCTTCCACCTGATATGGATGTGATGGATGGAAACATGTTAATATCAGAGTGAAACGGTAACATTTAACGTGAACAAACATAAAGGAGTGTGGCGTGACGCCTTCTGACCAGGGGCCTGTATCACCAAGTAGGATTCTTTGCTTAGCTGGATAAGTCCATTTAAACTGGGGAACCTTAAATCCAACAAGTTATCTGGCTAAGCGAAAAATCTGACTGTGATACAGGTCCCAGGATGAGAGGCTAGAAGATGGATGGAAATATGAAGAGAAACAAATTCATGAATGAATGAATATGTCTGCACCTTTTTGAGAACCGTCTCTAGGGAGGCTTCAGCTGAGGCTTGGGCTGACACCTGGAGATGATACTTTGTAAGTCAATCGATTTCTGCCTATTGAACTGAGAGGGTTTACAATACAAATACAGCACATTTCTGTCACCTCCTGGATCCTGGAGTCAAAGCTGAAGATCCCAAGGTCCTCCAAGATGGCCAGTGTGAGTGGCTCAGTGACTAAACTGGTGCCCACAATCTGCTCCAGCATGTCCCAGTGTCGTGCTTTGAAGTATGGGTTCCTCAGGTTAGTGACAACTGGGAGCTGAAAACAGGGGGGATGAGTTCATTTGAACCAATGGCTCCTCCACCTATCTGTTATGCAAACATTTTTGAGTAACGCTTTACATTAACTGCGCCTTCATAATACATCAACAATCATTATGTATAATGCTTATGAATGTTCTTTAAATGCATTTTAAAGGCATTATGAAGGTGCAGTTAAAATAAAGCATTACCCATTTTTGAACAGTGTTTGAAGGACCATGACTTTAACATCATGCGTATCACTAAATCTGTATCAAAATCTGGACATGAGTTGGGTTTCCAAAACCTCACTATCACCCATAATTAATAATCACTGTGAAAGGGATATTCTCCTGTCATCGATCTTATAAAAGATGATGAGATCAGGTGAAATGGAGATGAAGTCCCATGCAATGAAGGTGTTCTGCTAAGATCTACCTTTTCCCTCATGCCATCCACATGGTCCTTCAGCCTGGACACCACATTATTGGGTGGGAGACCCTTCTGCAGTTGCATCACAATTCTGCTGTATTTCGTGACTTGAGTGCTCAGCTCTTCAGAGTCCAATTCCTGAAACTTGCACTGGATAGATCATGAGGAAAACAAATCAAGAAATAACCAGCGAGACACTGAAAAGGTGATATACCACACGGAACTGATCACCGTTACTATTCTAGGTGCTGGACCAACCTCAATAAATAAACATTTCTTTGCAAAGAACTTCAAAGGCAACTGAAAATACAACTTTTCCACCCGATATTTACACCTACAGTGTGTAGGGTTAGTTCTGCTGCTCTTACCTCCATCCAGCGAGCTTGTAGGACCTCCCATTCCTCCAGAGATTCCCAAAGCAGCCTCCTCAGCTTAACCTCCGTGCTCAGCTCCTCCAGAGCCTCGTACTTTGTAACCTCCACCTGCAAGACAGTAGCACCAAGCCTGCTTCAGAGTCTGTGAAACCATACAATTGTAGGGGCAATAGGGGCAATAGGGGCAATAGGGGCAATCGGTGATCGTCAGGTCAAAGTCAGTGATAAACGGGAAGCTATGTTTCACCTTGAAATTCTTCTGGTACTTATTATACTGGAAGGCTTCAGTTTGCAGATCCTCCATAGTTCTGTGAATCTCCTCCAGTAGCTCCTTCACCACTGACCTTTCAGCAGTAATATCCAGTGTTTGCTGTTCCTGGAACAGTAAGTGGTGAGAAATAAAACCATAATATTAGCAAACATGCCACTTACTACTTTCCAATTCAATCCATTCGATGTAAAGAGGTGCACATATCGCTGTAATGTTTTGGCTTGTAGGAGATTTAGTTGCGCAGAAATGTTCAGAGGGCAGAATGAAAAATGATTGGTTCTCTCTCAGAACCAATCAGATGGCTGGCTACAGACCTACCTCCGGTACAATCAGGTGTCTTAGTCCTGCCTCCTGTAGTTGCTTGGACCCACCTCCTGTACAATCTGATTGATTAACTCTCTGAGCCAGTCATTTTTCATTCTGCCCTCAAAACATTTGTGTATGTAAAACTCCCACAAGCCAAAACAACGATAGGATTGGCATATACAGTTCTGCACAAAAGCATGTTTTAAGGTGCATACAGATCACCTGAGCCTGCTGCTTGAGCCTCCGGACCTCTCTGTTAAGGTCATCACTGTCACGCTGCAGATGTTGACAGAACTTCTCAATGTTCATGTCTCTCTCGCCATCAGCCTTGTCCATGGCGTTGCACACGCTGGTGATGGAAGGTTTCAAGGTAGCATACAAAGCAAGGTCTTCAGGCGGAGTGGGCACAGAGTACTGCTCAATCAGTGTGTACACCTTGCAGACTGCCTCTGCCTCTGCATCCAACACGTCAATCTAATGGCGGCAAACGTCACACTAAAGTTTCAACACTGAACATCTGTAACTCAAAGAATAAAGAGAGGTGACGGCGATCCCCTAACCTCACCCTCACTTGAATCTCATCTAGGAATGTCAAGGATTCGATAAATTCAGCAGTTGATGAGGGCAGAAATTCCAATTTAAACTGTGCGTCCTGGAGCTCAGTCATGACGGCGTCCATCTTATTCTTTGCCAAAATGGGTAACATGTCGCTGATGGCCTGGAAAAAGGAGGCGGACCTACACGGTAAACTTACAGTGAAACAAGGTAACCATGTTACAAGCTAATATCCCCTGCAAACATTCATACTCATATGGATGCTCTAAGACGCAAGAGGGGCAATTTTGTCTGAAGTGTCTATCCAAGGATGCATGTACTGTAAATGTATTGACATTTTGCTCTTGTAAGGGTACTAAATATTTAAAATATATTTTTCAACGTGTACATAGACATAAGAAACACCCCCAAAACTATAATGGCTGGCATTGACTTGAGATGGGGCAAATGTGTAAACACTGTACACCTTAAATAGGTATACAACCCACCAGACATTAAAACTATTTCTGTTCCAAAACTATTTGCAACCACAAAGGAATACACTTCTCTCTTCTATTCTCTGAATCTTGAAACACCACAGAAGTGCCATCCTGTCTGTGATGCATGAAGACGTTGCACTCCCCTGCAGCCTGCGACTGCTGTTGATACAAGCCGCCTTGAATGGTTGGCAGACTTAAAGAAATCTCACTGTTAAGCTACAGTATTATAATGCAATAATGCATCAGATGCCATCTGTCTGTCTTTGTGATTATAGCATCTTACCTCTATGCAACGCAAAGGAGACGGAATCAGCTTTGCCCGGAATTGGCTGGTATCCACAAGGAGCAGTCCCAGATACGTCTTCTGTTTAATGGCTAGAGCTTCTTTGTGTTGGTTGTGGTACTTCTCTAGATCATCCCTGAAGAATTCTGCTCCTGTGTCAGTAACATATTAGGAAGTATAACAGAACTATTTAGAAACCTAAAGGAATTACAGGCACATACAGTAAGCAAATACTCCATAGATGGAAACGTTAAGTATCTTTTTCCATTTATGTATTTTCATACATATTTGGGGGGGAAGAACACCCACAAAATCGGTGGTAATACCATGGTCTTGCTTCTTGAGAATGTCTAAGTCCAAACCCATGTTGTCCTTGAAGAAGAGGCGGAATCGCTCCAAGGTGCGAGCGTACACGTCTGCTGCACTGAAGGAAAACTGCAGAGCTTGCTGGTGAGACGTGGGAATACAGAGATGCATGCCATCAGCATCCTCCAGAGGACGGCGTGATTTTATCAACCAGGATGACGGCCAACTGAACCGGGCAGTCATCCAGAGTCACTACAGACCATCCGTAGGTTACAAACGAGATCCGTTCCCCAAGTCAGTCTTTAAGTCGAATATGTAGGTAGCAAAATAATACAATACATAATAATAATGATAATTACTGTATTATATACACTAATAATAAAAGTACATACAGTACTGTATTGTAGCTAGAGAGACGAACTGCTGAAGTCGTGCAGTTTCTTCTCAGGCTTCACTAAGTAGTGCATGCATTTATTACGAATCATCATTTTAACAGGCTTTTTGTCAAGTTGTCCATAAGTTGGACATTTTTTACCTGGGGATTAAACAATGAGTAATTAAGATTACGGTTAGTTTTTGCAACTATACCTTTAAATACTATATCACGATATACAATGACAATATCTTTGACGAGGCCTTGCACTAACATTCATTTGATCATAAGCCCATTGTAGCAACAATCCTAACAGTTCTAGTGGTCACCTTTATATTCTCGATGAGAGTGTGCAGAAGGTTCTCATCCCTGAACATCATCTCCAAATTGTGGCTGTCCTTGGATATCTCAGCATCCACCTCCTGTAACATCATGATCTCAGTGAGGTGATTCTAAAATCACAACATCCTGAAACAGCACTATATACGCAATAGACTAATGAAATACTGAACAAATATAGAAGCACAAGCACACGTCTACCTTGCTACTCCGTAATGACTCTGTGAAGGCATCAAAGTGGGAGTCGAAGAGCAGGGTATCCACCGAGAGTACTGTCTCCTGAAAACGCGTAATGATCTCCCCAATGCTGTCCTGTCATGCACGCCAAAATCGTACATCAGAGTCTAATCGAGAAAACTATACTAGACAGCCCTTACACAGACACGACAACTGCAGATCATCTCTACTAACCAGGAAGTCTTCTAGTGAAGGCTTGAAGGACAAACACTGGGTCTCTAGCAGCACCTCTGACATGAACATTGGAGGCGTAGCGGCCTTGTCCAGGACACTGCCCTGTAGTGATCAGTAAAAAGTGAGAGATGAAGGGACAAAATATTTCACCCAAATATGCAGCCTTAAATTCAGATAGCATACAAATTAAGTTGCATTGCAAATCAAATTAAATGTTTTTTTTAATCATTAACCCTAAATGCTAAAACATGCCAAACTATAATTCCTAATCTAAACAAGTTTTATCACTGAGGTTGGATAGTTGCTCTAAAACACAAGTTACAATTCGTCCTTTAAAATAAATGCTTGTAGTACATTGTTTCCCAACAATGATAATACTGTAATGCTATTAATGAGTTAAATTAGAACTTTTTGAGTAAACCTGCTTAGCGCGACTGCATCGCCAAAAATGTCAGTACCTTCTTGGTGTTCTCTTCGCGTTCAGAGAGACACCAGCTCTGGATGACATCTTCTGAGGGAGTACTGTCAATGTGCCCTTTCAGGAAACTCAGCAACGAGGTCACAGAATTCACCACCAGTATGTACAAGGTGTCCAGAATTAGGTAGTCCACGAGTCTGATAAAGCTGAACAGTTGGTCACCATCAATAGTATGAACATTACGTCAAGTGAGCGTAAGACGAGAAAGCACTCCTCTGAAAGGTAGATAAACCCTTCTTTATATGGCACCATTACAAGAAATGATGTGAAAACAAACCATGTGAGACGTTTGCAGTGGGATCTCTTCATGACCTGATGAAAACAAGGAATATCTAGTGACTTCTCCAGAAGAATCTCCATCTTAGACATCGTCTGTCCGGCCAGAACTTGCTCCCCTGCAGTTAAGAGGCACAGGAGAATTGTACAGCCAACAGTAAATTGCAGGTTTTCTTGTTTTGCAATGACAATCAGTCTCCCTGCCTCTGTCCCAGCTTGAGAATGGTGGCCTGAAAGTTGAGGCGATTTGCTCCCAGTGCTGTCGATTCTCTGCACCTGCACCCTGGGAGCGGCCCAGGTAGTTGTCGGGCATGTATCCGGCCTCCAGCAGAGCTGTGCAGCATGCGGTCTTGGTCACCTCCTTCACCAGCTCCCTGAATTCCTCCAGGCGAGAAGATACCTGAAAAAAGCACAGAGCACCAAACTGACCTCACAGCAATATACTCAATCATCAAATTTCAACAGGTTTTTTTTATTTTTTTTCCACAAACTTAAAATCAGATATTATGTAAAATACAGGTACGGTTTGATAGATTGAAGCCATACCTCCTTCAGCTGTTTGTACTGGGCACACTGGAACTCTTTGAGGGTATAAGTGTGGTCCTTCTCGAAGCAGCATAGGTTCATGGCACTAATGCGGTAACACATCTCCCAAATGTCAATGAGTGCAGGACGCAGTGACTGCAGAGAGCGATGGAAGATGCCCACTGGTCAGTATATTGCTCTTCTGAAAATCTTCTTATCTAAGTTGGGTTTTATAAAATATTAATGATTGTGGCTCCTGGGTAGCAGGTGAGAATCCTGGCTCTACATTCGGTGTGTGGAATATGTATGTCCGTCCCATGTCATACGGCTTATCTTAATTTTTAATGCGCGTTTTAATGCATGTATCTGCCCTATGATGAACTGATATCTCATCCAGGGGGTTCCCCTGCCTTGTCTCTCCCCCCCCCCCCCACCCCATGGATCGCTGTTTCGAATCTGCATGATAGAAATTGTTTTTACGCGGAAAAAGATTCCCCTTCATGACTGCAAAGTTTCCCACAGACCAGTGGACATTTGTTAGCCAATGACTACGCTGACCTCGTTGGCGATGAAGAGGTGCTTCTGCAGCGAGGACCTGTGCTTTTTCATGTTCTTGGAGCGCACGTTGGTCCTCCACACCCGGAAAGCCTTCCACTTGCGGAAGAGAGCGAAGGTGGGTATGCGCAGCAGCTTCCGGTAGCAGCGCCATTCGTATTCCCACCGATTCAGCGGCACAAACGCATCTTCCCCCTTATTCCAGCTCGTCACGCCTGCCGGGCTGATGGTGAAGAAGTCTGGACTCTTCTTTTTGACATATTCCACGACCCTGTCCAAAAGACAGTGATTGATATGATAGCTGACACACTTCACACACAAAAGATTGCTGAATGGGCACATGAACCCAGTATTTCAACTCAATGGAATTAATGACAAAAAAAATATATATATATGACGCATAATGAAAAAACCTATGGTAAATTTGGAATGAAACATTTCAAAATTGCCCTTACTTGAGGTTGTATGGGTCATAATTGACTGAGGACTTGGGTGCAGCTGGAACTAAGTAGAGGACTCCCAGATGAGGGTTGTTGCGGATGGTCTGAATGATGTCAAGGGGTTCATACATTTTTGCACGGATCACCTCCTTTACCGATCTGAACTGCAGCGGGGGGGAGTGAGGAGGAGATGGCGTGTGGTACAGTGGCCAAGCTGAGGTGTCTGCATGGGACCGGAGCTTTTTGGGAGGAGCTGGGGAGTAGCTCTTACTTTGGGACAGTTGACCCTGGAAACCATAGTAACATAAGTCAACATAACTCATGGGATGCCTACAGGACAGGCGGGTGACTTGGTGACGGTGACACAATGGCTAACCGGCTTCTGAGTCTCTAGTCCTGAGAGTCTGGGAAGCTGCACTGAGGGCGATGATCTTTCTGCAGATGCGGAATGCATTCCCACTTCTGCATAATTTGAGAATGTTTGCTTCCTACGCTCCTGGTACGTCCTTAGAACAGGCTGCAACAAACCATGTTACACTTAAGCACTGTGAGAATGAGGCCCCAAAGCACGAAAACAAGTTTGGAGCCAGACGAAGGCTTGCAGGTACACACCAGCATCTCCAGGTCAACCGGATTCTCTCTTGCTCTCCTGCGCTCCAAGGCCTTGGTGGTGCCGGGAAAAACAAGGGCTTCTGGGGTGCGATATGGCCGCGGAGGTGCTACAGAAATTAACCTAGCTAGAAGCAGGTCAGGATCAACCTGACCCAGCAGCGCTGGCAACCCCTGCTGTCGCTCCATTGTGCCACTGAACATTTTGATAATGATACAAATAAAAATTAACACATGCATTTAGCTATCTATTTAGCTACCTATTTAGCTACCTATTTACAAAAGTCAGGGTTGCCGACTTGGTCAGCTGGCAGGTGTGAGATTTTGAAATCAAGTCAAGTCTACACACAAATTTACAAGTATGTAACGGTTTGTAAATAGTTTGTAGGGTTTGCAAACTACCCTAATGGTTTTAATGTAGATCATTTTAGGTTTGTAATGAAATAATGTAGATTTGCCGTAAGATTTATTGTGTGAGCATGAGAGTCTAAAAAGGTGTTACCCAAATGAGTTGACAGCCCTGGTCAGGGCTATTTAAAGGTATTTAATAGTTGCTACAGCAAGGAACTTTACTAGCGTCATAGTAAGCTAATTCTGCCACTGTAAGAAAGTTTCCTCATTAATCAATTCATCCATCCACTAGAGTCATCGGATAAACAGTTGCAATAGATATGCAGCAAGGGGGCAGGAGTCAGGATAGCTGACTACCAGCTTCATTTACACTGGGCAAGTACTGCAGCAATACATCACCCTCAACCCCACAAACTGTCATTAGATACGATACGTTACAGCACGTTCTAGGTCACGCCAGCCACGTTCGGTAATTAAAAATAGATAAGGGAGTCATAAATAAAAACTGAAATAATCATTTGTATGGTAGAATACAGCTCTAGCAGACGTAGAAAATAAGTATAAGTAAACATACAGCTCATTACACAGATGGCACTCTACACAGCTGGTTTACAGTGAAAACTAAATGAACATTCAACGAGTTGCCCGGCACTGTGCCTTACGTGTTTTATTTATATTGTTTGCGGATTAAATATTTTAGTTAATTTTAACAATATTATCCAACGACACATTACTGCATGTTAACTGTTTCAATAATACTTCTGCGTGGATCCTCGTGACTTCATACTTACAGGACATGAGTTTATTCCACGGCACCTATAGGTTATATCTATTAATTATAATAGTATAATTGTCAGAAGATGCAACCAGTTAAGAGTCAGTACACCAGTAGTCCAGTACGGCAACGAAGTGAAACAAACCGGCATGTTTACGGTTACCTAGCAACGGCCGGGGATGCGGTCAAACTAGGACAAGTATACTTGATAAGTTTCCTTAATTGAACAAGACAACTAGTTACTGTGTTATATTCTGTATTATGACCAAAACATCAATGAAAAATAATCATAGTATGAATTGAGGTAGACAGGTTATTCATTTATGTAGCCTACATTGAAAGTAGGTTTAATTACCAAACCCCGCAATGTCAAGATTTACGTCTGGTCTGTTGCCCAAAGAAACGCAACTCTTTTAAACCTGCCTATATGTGGAATAAGTAGGCTACAAGTATTATTCACAAATTGTGGAATTGTGAAAATAGCTCGGCTCTGAGATTATAACATCTAAGTAGGCTTAGGGGTATCTATCTCACTATCTCAGCATGTCGTCGCACAACAGTGAGCAATCGTTCAGATTTGGGCAGGTCTCTGCAGAGACCAAGCCCTTTAAAATTAAGCTGTAATTATAGTCAGTTTTATGTTTTTGATCATATAAATCGTTTTATATGTAATCTGCATTAGGGCTACGTACGTTTAGAATGAAATTCTCTGCTGTGTGTATATATCCGCAGTACTGCTAGGTGAAACACGCAATAACCAGTAACCATGCAGGGGCGAGGGAGGTGTGTGGCAATCAGCGCTATACAGACGCTATATAGATATTCAGATCGGAAATTCCAAACAACCTAATATCACCCAAGAGATCATCTAATGCGGAATTCTTGTTTAAAACCTTGCGTTAACTCAAATTCTCTTTCTGAGTACCATTTCCATTATTAATATGCCCCATGAAATTGCATTGTTCGCCTCCTCTCCTTTAGGGGGCAGTAACGAGTTTTCACGTCACTTCTCGCTCACCGCTTACTCTAACAGTCGCCACTCTTTGTCAATCCGGAACAGAATCTGTTTTTGTTTACACACACTTGTACTTCCATATTCGACGTATTAAGCGTCGTAGTGTTGCGATGGGGGGCTACGGCGTGATGGCCGACGACGAAACGATCGATTATTCGGTGCACGAAGCCTGGAACGAAGCAACTAATGTGTATCTCTTAGTGATCCTGGTTAGCATTGGTTTGCTGATGTACGCCAGAAAGTGAGTAGCGGAGCATCCATTTGGTTCTCGGCTGCATTTGCGTTTTGCACTGGCCGTTCAATTCCCAAACGTCTGCTGAGGGGCACCCGAGCCATTCCATGTATTTATTAAATTTCACGTTGAGTCGATTAATTAAGTCGGTTTTAAAATGTCAGTGAGGTATTGATTAGACATAGGAGGTGGGGTGGTAGTCAAGTCACCTGTATCTGCCTCGCTCGTGTTTTGCAGAAACAAGAGGAAGATCATGCGGATTTTCACTTTGCCCCCAACCGTGGGCTCCACACCGGAGCCCAACTTCTACGACAGTCTGCAGAAAGTGCGCTTACGCCAGCAGTTAGAAATGTACTCCATTGGTGAGTAGGCGGGCGGATTCGGCTTCAGTTTGACGATTGTGACCCATGTGTTAGCAGACTTATAGTGCTTTATCATCAAGTACATTTGCGATTTTATTGCACTCATTTCAACTGAATATAACTAATAAACCAACGCTAATTTCAGTGTTTACAGAGACGCGATTATCTCCAACTGTTACTGTCCTTCATACTGTACAAAACACGCATTTTTAACGAACACTTTGTATGTATTCGTATTCTTATAGGTGAGATTTAATAATGATTAATTGTAATGAACCTCCACTTACTTTCTTTGTTCTGATTTATGCAGCAAGAAAGTACGACCAACAGCAGCAAAGTAAACCAGACAATGTTCAGGTGTCCATGGAGTGAAGACGTAACATCTCAGGGTGTTCAGAGCCGATTTCTGTATGAGGCATTATTTCATTCAAAGGCCGGCGGCACTCGAAGTGCACTTCTTATGTCATATTTATTAGTCAGATTGACTGATTGGTGATGGAGAAGTTTGACTGCCAAGTGTACATACACAGTACATACAAAAATCAGGAAATTGTATTGCAAAAGGAGTGAAAAATAAAAATTTGCACACTGGTGATTTTAACAATGTGAGTCAGTCAAGCACTGAGTGGATTTATTACAAATATTACAGTAAAAAATAACATTTCATGGATCATAGAGATGGTTCTGGGAACTTGGCACATTTTATCCCGTTTATAGATCAATTAAAGAGGCTGCTTTTCTTCTTTGCGATGCGACAATGCTGAGCTGGGTGGGGAGAAAAGAACTCTCATTTAGTTGTGGTCAGTAACCTCTGAAGTTATCCTTGTTTGATCCCTACTGTTCAGCATAATAAAGTTTTCAGTCCTCCATTCTTCTTAATTCTTCTCTTTGTTGTCCAATACACAGACCTGTCACACTCTTGGAGAAACTCTGGAAAATCCTCATTATATATATTGTATATCATACTGCCCCACAATATATTGGGCGGTATATAGAGTGTATATAACAAAGGTATATAATCTGGAGCAGTGGTGGCCTAACAGTTAGGGATGCATGCTTGTGATCAAAGGTTGCTGGTTTAAATTCCTGACCAGCAATATACTGCCGCCCCCAGCACTGCTCCCTGGGTAGTAAATAATAGCTGTCCTTGCTATGTCTCATATGGGTTAAATGAAGAGGACACGTTTCAACAATTTCAACAGTGACACTTTCACCTTCATATTAAGTATCCCAGTCAAATATGCAACGAATGCTAGGCCAAGCTGGGTAAATCAAAGAAACTAAACCGGACT
Source organism: Stomatorhinus ivindoensis (assembly GCA_019775895.2). Taxonomy (NCBI): domain Eukaryota; kingdom Metazoa; phylum Chordata; class Actinopteri; order Osteoglossiformes; family Mormyridae; genus Stomatorhinus; species Stomatorhinus ivindoensis. The sequence goes on from JABFEB020000049.1 coordinate 6,846,610, forward strand.
AACTTTATATAGCAGGGAAAATGACCTGCTAACACTAGCGCTAACACCCTAGTCAGAGGGTTGCAGTACCTGCTGTGATACCGTTGATGCCTTTTGCTCGGCGTGAGTCAGACGCCTTTGGAGTCTGTTGATCTTCTCCTGATACTCTGCCGTTTGTCTTTCATACTGTAATGACAGCAGACACGTGTACAGAAATGCCGCTGCTGTGCTGTAGTCAGGGGCGTGGCTGGTATTTAAAGACATCTGGGGTTTATCAAGCAGAGTGTGGTTGTTAAAGCATTTGAGCTAAACAAATCATTCAGGGCTCATTCTGAGTCTTTTGGGGGTTCCTTCTGCACAAGGCTCGTGATGCGTCTGGCTGTAGGCGATGCACATTTTCTGCAAAACACATGTAGTCCCTGACGTCTTTTGATAGGTTTCCTCCTGTAGTGTAGACCTGCGTTTAAGTGAAATGGGGTGTGACCGTGTGTGACCGTGTGTGCTGTCTCGTCTTCGAGGTCTTTCCCTGCATCAGACCTGAGGGCAACTACAGGAACCTTCATCAACTGGTCCGTAGTTAGAAGATGGATAGACGGATAAAGCATATCCTTATTGGGATACAGTTCTTCAATAATCCTCAACAAATGTAGAAAATGTACACCACATTTTGTATTACATGACTTGTACTTCAGAAATCCTTCCAAGTACTTCAAAATCTGTGCAGTTAATTATCTATTTGCACTTGGCCTTGATTACTTTCATAGTTAATCAGATCTCATGATGTAACTGACGCATATAGCTGACGTCCTAAAGAGGGCTTGCTGAGGAATGGATATGGGTTTGTCATCCGGCGATACTCTACCTCCGCCATCTTTTCATGATCGCCTTCCAGCTGGACCTCCAGGTCCTGCGAATGCTGCTTTTGTCGCACCAGCTCAGCTCTGCGGTCAATGTGCCAAGACGTTCAGTAAGGTTGAGTTACTCCACGGTACATTACACTGTGTTACGAACCCTCTGGCTTTTGACAGGGAGACCTCAGGTCAAGAAGTAGTTTGAAGAAACAGGATTTATGTTTTAAAAGCGCTGAGGTCCCATGTGGTCATGCCTCCCCTGAATGGGTTAACACTTCACTCCTGCACATACAGCACTGTGCAAAAGGACATGTTTTAATCTTATCTGAGCAGTAAAAGTATATACGCTCAAATAAAGACAATTTAACATGAGAAGATGTGAAAAATTATGAGTGACTACAAAAACTAAGAGGAATTTCCTCTGTTCTGATAGTTGGATGGCTAGACCAACATCGCTTCAGGCCCAAACCTCTCCTCAGGGGCACCTCAGCCATTCTGTGCATTTTACATTTAGTGATCTGGTAGTGAAATGTATTTATTTGGTTTTAAAAAGTCAATGAAGTACTGATTTGCTGTTCAGGGGGGGGGGGGGGGAGTGGTCGAGTCAAAAAAATACATGGGTTTGTTGGTTACTGGGATGACCTTTGACCTTAGGAGAGGTTTTGGAATGCTGTAGCTGACACTGACAGACATAATATAGTTTTACACCGACATGATCATCATCTGAACATCATTTTCTAAGAGTGCCTAAGACTTTTGCAGCCTATTGAAACATTCACCATTTTATAAACAAGCGTGGACACTCATGCATGTATATAAACGAACCCCAAATATGTCCACATCACAAACGTATGACAAGACGTGGCCTACTTTAGGCTTCCCACTTTGTGCTCGAAGGCCTCGCTCAGCTTTCGTGCCTCCTCCTTCCAGCGCTGGCTGCTCCTCTGCTGCGCCACCAGCAGGCGGCTGAGGTCGGCGCAGGAGTTGCGGCCGCTCTCCTCCAGCTCGCGCACCCTGACCTCTAGCCCCTGCTCCTTGACGGAGAACTCGTGGTGCATGGCCGACACCTACGGTGCAGGCAGAATGGCAGGTGGCGGTGACTCCGGCCCTCTCTGGGTGTATCTGCGCGGCTTGGGGCCACGGGCGCCCTCACCCCGGCCCCCCTGCGGGGACCTACCTGCTGCTTGGCCTTCCTCTGGGCCTGCACCGAGGTCTTGCGCAGCTCCTCCATCTCCCTGCGCAGCTGCTGGTTTTCCTGCTGCAGTCGCAGCCGCTCCTCGCTCACGCCGCCGCAGTCGTCCCGGGCCCCCGTCAGCGCCACCTGCAGCCTGCGCACCTCCTCCTGGGAGCGGGACAGCTCTTCCTGATACCTGCGGGCGGGACAAGGGTCCTGCATGCCTAAGGATTTCGGCACATGAGCAGCCACATTCATGGATCTGCACGTCCCCCATTTGGGCAGCTTTGTGGTCACATTTGTGAGAAAGATGGGGGAGGATATTTTAAAGCAAGCAAGCAAGCAAGCATCCATCCATCCATCCATCCATCCATCCATCCATCCATCCATCCATCCTCAAAGCACTCTTCCTGGTCAGGGTCACGTTGAGCCCTGGAGTGAATC
>JABFEB020000049.1:6853473-6865677 GCA_019775895.2 Stomatorhinus ivindoensis
CCCCCCCCCCCCCCCCCCCCCCCCCCCCCCCCCCCCCCCCCCCCCCCCCCCCCCCCCCCCCCCCCCCCCCCCGTGTGACAGTGACAGTTTAGCAGCACAAAACCTATAATCCTTTGCAAGGAAAAGTCAGGAGGGGCTGGCGAAAGCTAGCAAACCCCAGCCACATTAAAAATGCAGTAGAAAGATATTAAATTACTCTTTCAACACCTCTCCTCCTATGTGTCACACCGCTAAGTGAAGGTACAAGAGACAGATGGGGAAAATGGACTTTGCAAAGGCGAGGATATGCTAGTGTGCTAAGTGTGTGAAAGAGAATGAACAGAGAGGGATTATAGGAGGTGGAGGATTATTACACAACAGAAAGTGCATCCTGTCTTAGACTCATTACCGTCAGTCTAATGTGCTCTCTGAACGGAGGTGAGCAGTAAGTCTATAACCAACAAGGAACAGAGTAACAGGAAATCCCTGCACGGTGTTTACCAAAAGCCACCAGGTTCACGTGGATTTTAGGTTACATTCAAGCCTTACCGTCTCCAGCATCTGATTGGCCTCTTTTAGTTGCCGAGCAACTTGTTGGAATTGTGTCAGCTCATTCTGTAACATAAATACAGGACATTATTTTTTTTTAAACCAAGCCGATCTCACTGAAAACAATGACATCTGACTTTCTGAATCGTGCAAACAACAGATGGCAATTTATGCCCGTTTTAAATTTTATGTCAAAATTGTTCCATCATTTTTTGTGAAACATTTTTGTAACGCCCCCTTGTGGGTGCAACAGGAAAGCACACCCACAAACAGAAACACTGCAGGAAATGTATCGCTGCTTGTGTGGATCCATATAGCGACCGAGGATCACACCTTCATGGTCTGTTGTTCAGCCACATGAAGCTGAGAGTCAGAAACGACCTTCTGATACAAATGCTGTAGCTGGTCCAGTTCCTGAGCAGCTGTCTGCCAGAGCTCCAGTGCGTGATCCTTCTCCTGCACAAAGTCCGTCGCAGAAGAACAAAAAGCGACGGATGCATCATTATCCCAGTCTTTTTAACTCCCTAACTTCGACCATTAACATTTCAACCACAGAGCACAAAATGGGCTCATGCAGACGACCCATTTGCATAGAGATGGATGCTTTGATCACTCGTCCTCAGTTTCTCATCAATAAGCACACGCAACATTATGGTAACAGCTTTAGACCCAACCCGCAGCCCCGATGCTAGCACACCTGCAGGGACAGCTGGATTTGTTCCTGCAGCCTCTTCATGGCTTCTTCATCCATCACAGTGTCTTCGTCCAGCCCGGCACCCATGGGGAGGTTCTGGAGCTGCTTCTCTATCGACTCTCGCAGTTCCACATACAGCCTTCGTACAAAAACACACATCCACTCACGTGACCTTTACTGCTGATCGTTCACTTTATTCAACAGATAATGCTTCTAAATTTTTTGCACAATTCTGCTGCTAGAATACAGTATCTGTCATAGTACTGTATTCACTCACACACACATGCGCACCTATGGGCAATCTGGTAACTCCAATCAGCCTCAGCATGTTTTTGGACTGTAGGGGGGCAACCGGAGTACCCGGAGGAAACCCCACGATGACACGGGGAGAACAGGCAAAGCCCACACTCATGAAGGCATTGCGGAGACTCGAAGTTACCACAGTGCTAACCACTGCAGCACCATGCCGCCCCCTGGCTGTCATCCTTGTCGCTGTATCCAAAGAGCAGGCAACTCCGTATAACAGCAGCACTGAAGTCCTACCGTTCATTTTCATTCACGACGGTGTCGAGCTTCATTCGGAGTGCCACCATCTGCCCCTGTAGGTTTCAAAGTGACAGTAAATTAAGATATCTATCACCCTCCACCCCAAGCAGAAGAAAATATGCAGGTTAATGCAAATTGAATAGCTCTGTTAAACATCATTATCGTAGGAGTGAAACATAACTCTGTAATAAATTTTGTGCTGTTTTGCAAATTCCAATTAGGCACAACTCAATATTCCACCTCACCCCCTACCTCACAAAGAAACAGTGAGAAAGCCATTGGGGGAGTTTAAAAGCTGCCCCCATTTGAAGCTCATTAACTTTGCTACAATCATTTAATTCATAATACCCGTGTTAAAAGTCCATTAAATGCTTAATTAACTGAAAAGTGGTACCTGATAGAGACGAATCTGTTCAGTCATATCATTCATGTGCCGGTCATACTCTGTTACGAGGGGGGCCATTGTGCTGAAAAAAAATGTTAAGTTTATCACAACTCGGAATCTGTCGCCTTACATGCTTCTGTTTAGTATTACGCAAATACTAAGCATGAGTCTAGATACACACAAAAACACTGACCTTCTGTCTGTAAGCCAAGGGGATCCATCGTCTTTTCCTGTTTGATCCTTCAAGATATTGCATTATAATTAAACATCCAATTTATTGCGTAGGCCTACATCATATCCGCATAAATAATATGGATACCTGGGCTGGCTTGGGTTGCGGTTGTTCTCCATCTTCATGTTGAGTGACGGTAGAATTGAGCGGCTGGGCTTTAACATTAAAAATATATATTTTTTAAAATAAAATATAGTGTCTTAAGAAATGTATTTATAGTATGATCACTAATGATACAAAAACGTCGACACAGATGGAAAGGCCACCTTCCCTGGGTCTGTAAATACAAATTCATCGGACTGAAAAGGAACGATAAGCTTTTAATTTCTCACCTTGATTTCGCCGATACTCGGTGTCGGTTGACATCTGGATCTAAGGAGGAATGACCAGTTCAGTACTGACGAATAACTTATTCCAAACATGCACAAGGCAGACAGGAGGCTCATGTGTACATTAACACCAATAAACAAAAATCAAAGACAGCCAACGACCTCGGGTTTATAAAGCTGTGCATACGAATAGAGCACAATGAGACTGACAGGCGTTTCTGGTGATTTGAAATCATTTTGATTAGTTAGCCGTCATCGCAGATTCAGAATGTTATCGTGACATCTGACATGTCACAACACCGGCGGGAGCGATGCGCCGATCACGGTAACTAACCACAGCTGTCGGTCGTTAGGTGTAGCCAGCGCCGGTTAATACTCAGCGAGCTACAACTTCCATGGAAATCTGTACCCGATTTAAAAAACATGCCAGCGTTCAAAACGGTCTGTAATCACCAAACTGACTGCCGCAAAGGCCCAGACGTGATCTCTTTCCTTTACTTTGTACTACACGACAAAGTTATACTTACACTTAGCCACACAGCTGTGCCACCCCTATTTTCGTCCGTGCGCCGCGTATTTCGAAGTGGACGAACTGACCAATCACAACGTCACTCAGCGACACGGTCCGTCGCCATATTGGGTCCGTGCAGAAAAAAAAGAAGTTTCACTTCCTCTGCTACTTAAGTACTGCTGAACATACCGTGATTTCACAGTGTTCATTATAGTATTACATTACTTTATTACATATATTTTAGGATACTATGTCACTGGACTTAACGTTGTTTGTCTTGTCTTAGATGCGGCGATATGTTTGTGTACTTGCGCAAGGCTTCTAATTGTTTTATTTCTATGGGTGGGAAGTTGGCAGCTCTATCGCAGTTTGTGTTATCAGATGGTACGGTTTTATAACAGATCGTACTGTTTCATAGTTCATTTACATCATTGTTTCCTTCTGCCTGCATAGCTCTTCATCTGCCTTATAGTAAGTATCAGATGCAGAACTATTAAAACGGTCTGACAGAAACGTCATGCCATTTAACGTTCAGTTGCACAAATATGTGCATACAATTGATATCTATGGCTTATTATGATTGTGCTTTGCCACGTTTTCATGTTTAATACAATTTTGATGGAATGTGTTGCAAAAAAACTTTACATACCACAATATTCCTGTAATTTGTTGAAATTGTAAATACCGCGAGTGTCAAAAGGCCTTATTCCAGGTAAAGTTAATAATATTGCAGGGGATTTTGACAGCTGTCCAATGTATCAAAATGGAAAATGCCATGTTTTGTTAACACTGGGATGAAATGCTACTAGCTGACGAATTTGAGAGCTACCTCGCGGCGTTATGTGGGCTTATCATACCTACCAGCTGGCGTGAGAGATAAGTAATGAAATGCAAAAATCGAGGTCAGTCTCGATATTTCTCTAGATGAACTTCACCATCGATCAGACTTGGGACAGCTTACCCGTGAACCACGACCCTGTAAACATTAAGTTTTCGCCGGGAGATTGTGGACTTTTAATGGAAGTGTCCGCCCCCTTTTTCAATGATCCAGCATCTCCACCAGGGGGTGCTGGTCAGCCATTTCCTGGTCTTTGGGACTATGAAGGTGTGTTTGCATCATTCCACTGCTGAACTATAAATACCATATTTTGCATTTAATTTTCTGAATAATTTGCATATAAATATACTTTACTATTAAACAAAAAAATAATTAAGGAATAAGTGCGTGTGCATAATATAAAACAGGGCTGAAATCAATAGCTAGGTTCTCTTAATGTCTATTCTGCCTGTATATTTTCTTATTTTGTTTTAGTTGTCGAGTCCTTCTTCTTGAACAGCAACACAGAAAAATATCTGGAGGTGGAACTTTGCCCGTGAGTGTTTACATGTTTGTCAGCTTACTTAAAGTGCTGGTGCATTATTAACAAGCCAGTTCTTTAAGTATCTAATAACAAATTAAAAGGTACCAAAAATATGTTTCTGTATAATTTACAACATGAGATGACCTGTAGGTATAAAATGATGGGTGTGTATGATAATCAGCTGCATATTTACTTATTTTACAGGCATGGACAACATTTAATTTTATTGCTTTCTGGGAGAGGACATGCATTCCAGGTCGGTTAAAGTATAACACTTTGCTCCCGCATCCCACTTTTAATGGCTCTTAAGGTGCCTGATGAGCGTTGTTTTTATCTTTTTAAGCAAGGGCTGCCTTTGTCATTCCACGCCTCCGTAAACGGGAATAGGTGGGCGGGGCAGGCCCTCCTTCCGTGGAGATATTTCCCGCCAGGAGTGAATAAAATGAATTCCTATGCAATCCACGGTTCTGGAGAAGCAAGGACCTATGAATCCCTTTATCCCATACCGAGGGAGGAGATCGAGGCGGGTCAAAAACCCAACTTGTAAGTGTGCAGATCTTCAGATACGTACATCTTACAGCAGCTTCTCCACAGAAGAGACTCACCTGCATAATATTACCATATTGTATTCTTTATTATGTTAATTTATCTTAGTGGGGGTCAAATCATATTACAGTCCTGAAACATATCCGACGGAACATGAAGCACCAACACTGGCAATCATGTTAAATTTAGTATTAAACTGTACCAACAAATCATCGAAACCAGTGTGACCTATCAGCCGTGAGTCCGTGTGACTTTAGAGATTAAAATATGGTATGATTTCTTTGCCATCAGTCATCGCCTGGAATACTTCCAAGATTTCCGCCTTCAAGAAATCATGGGAGATGGATGGGTGCAGCCCGACTCAGACCTTTGGACAACGGCTATATGATCATTGAGACTGTGAGGTTTGATTAACTGAAGGATCAATGCAAAAAAAAAAGAAATTCATCATTAATTGCACATTGGTTGTTCTGAAGTTATCATGTAATACATAATCTAATGAATATTAACTCATCAGACCTGTTTAATCTGATCTAGGTTTACCTAAAATAAAAATTTGTATTTGTAAGAAGAGATTTATTAAAGGACAGTATATTTGAAGATGTATGACTAAAGCTTTATTAAATGCATTCCAAATGTATTATGGAGGAACCATATCTTTTGTATCCATCCATTCATCGATCCATCCATCTTCTAAGCACATATCCTGGACATCGTCTGAGGTACCTGAATGCTGTTCTAGGCAGCACAGGACAAAAGGTAGGAGTAGATTTGGACCAGACACTAGGTCCAAAGTCAAGACACCGATTAGCCAGTGCAACAAAGAACACGCTTCTTAATATCTGTTTTCATTTATTACAAAGCGAACAGTGGTTAGCCTGAAGCCAGACCAAGAGCATGGGTCTTGTTTTATTAGCAATTTTACAATGCAGTTTGGCATCATGCAGCTGCTCAGATGAAAGCCCACCCACAACAGACGAGATATTAGCGTATCGTTTTGGTTTGTCTCCTAACGTCATAAAAAAAAGTAGATTATGAGTGTGACTGATGTGGGATCAGCACTGGCCCGTTGTTCATCATTATATTGAATTTAAGTCTTGTAAGTGTTATAAGTGTATAAGAATATTATGGTGCAGAATGTGATAAGAACTATAGTCTTATTGCGAATGTATATTTAAGTGCTTCTTAAAGGTTTTGCATAACACCACATGTAAATGAGGACCAGTTCTATATTCTACCAAAGTATATAAAAATCATTTATATTTGCCATAGCCCTGCCCTCAGCGAAGGTTCCCCATCCACACTGAATGCATAAGCCTTTCCTCGGTTTAACAATATCCTTTGTGACACTTCTGTAAATCCCTTCGGTAAAGTAAGATAAAACAATTTCCTTAGTGAGTCAAGAGAGGCATCACTCTGATTCATCCTCAGCTTCTTTCGCTGGTTCCCTAGTCTGACACCGATTATTAGAACTTGAGATGTTTACAGTTAAGCTGTCTTTTCATCCGGCTTCGTTTGCGGTGGTGATGTCACAGGTATTTAAGGTGATGGCTGACTGGGTTTCAGTCTCTTTGCGAGCACCCAGAACATTTATTTGCTGCGCCCTTAGTTCATACGGATCAGGAACAATCAGATGAGGCTTTAACTCCTGTCAGATATTTGGTAATTGAAGCAATATGCCTGAGAGACTAAAGCACATATTCAGGAACTGTGATATATGTAATGATCTGCCTGTGACATCAGACATGCGTATTTTATTCCTCCCCCTGAGTCAACAGTAGCATCCAGAGTCCCTTCAAATGGAAATTAATATATTTATTTATGTCTCCTTATACATTAATGGCTATCTGCTGACTTCTTCTAAGAAGTGAATAATTTATTAGCTAGGAAAGAAAACCCTGTAAAATCTGTGTGTTTTCAAACATTCATGTATTCAGAGCGTAAACCTCTGTTTTCTTTCAGCGTGAACCTTCCTCCTCACCTCTCTGCTTTTATTAATCAGTGATTTACTTTGACGGTTAAGCTCCCTGTCCTTTGCAAGCCCATATGCATTTATTCCTTTCCCTCAGCAGCTGGAAACCCTTCTACAGACACACATGATCGATTTTCTTGTACCAAGCACCCATCTCCACTTACAGTTGTAATCCCTTATTGAGCCCTATCGTTTTTAATTGGTCCTTAACGTTTGAAATCAGACAGTGATTAGACCCAGGCAAACTCTCTGCTCATTATCACCTCTGCTCCATCTACTCCTTTTGAACAAGACTAGACGGATTACAATTCACCTGCTTTCAGTCTTTCCCTTGTCTAAAGTAATATTATCATTGCACTGTGTCTTGGAAGTACCAGAAATCAGGCTCTTCTTGTGGCAGTCAATGCTAAGGACCACTCAGGCCATGTTGCTGTGTAATTTCTGGACGTGAATCTGAGCCAATGCACACATGCAAGTATTTTTAAACATTCAAGCAAAATTGAAGATGATGCAGAGTACTGGAGTCTCTTCAGACTGTCACATTCATTACTGCCTTTCTTCTTCTAAAAAAAAAAAGTCAAAAGTCTTTTCAAAGTTCATTAGGGGGGGAAAAAACAGAAGTAAGTTTCTTCTTGAAAGTTTGACGAATGATTGACAAAACAGAAAAGTTTAACTTTGTAGATGATGCTAGAAATATTAAAGCATATCAAAACAAAATGACGAGTGCCTCATGTTCCAAAAGTACTAAGCGTATTTTTAGCCTATAAAGTCTCGCGCCTCCTGCTTCACCGCGGACGTTTGGTGGCCTCCCGTCAGCCTTCGTTTCATAAACATTCACCTGCACTCAATTTTCCGCCAAGATGTTATTGATTCGTCCCGATTTTTGTCAGTTTAAAGGGACGGTTTTAAAGCTTGACCAGCGCTTAAGGTGGCCCGTCGACAAAAATAGAACAAACAGAAGCTGATGGGTGTCTAGCATCTAATGTTGTTTTGAAAGGCAGAGGTCAAAACAATGTAATGATGAAACTGTTATGTAAATTTCGTCACCCTTTCAAATTAATATATAAATAAAGTCGTCCAAAATGCTCTGTTCCCGCTGTTTATCAGACGCATTTTCTGGCTCCTGAATGCTGTCCTCTGTATAACTTTGAAATATATTTAGGTGCTGACACATCGACACCCACTGGGCTGTGGTGGGCTGCTCTGATATGGGACCTTCCATGAAGGTCTTAGTTCAAGGTCCGGTCGGGAGAGCTAGAAGTGTCTGGCTGACTCCACACAGCTAACTCCAGGGTGATGCATGGTGTAGCACCTCTATTCATTTCTCCAGGAGAGGGTCTCCTTTCATCATCGTATCTTAGCTACCCCCGGTCCCACTTTTTTTTTTTTTTGGAGTCTCTAGCCGAATGCGTTTCTCCACCAGCTCTGTTCAGTCATTATTGCCTTTCACCACCTGTGGCCTGATCCCGTCGATGGATGACTGTTCAAAAAAAGGTGACTGCGCTTGGATAAATTGGCACAGGCTGGCGCGCGCACACACACACGCGTGGTGGCACCTTCTACAGCCCCTGAAATGTCTCCCAGAATTCCCTGCTCCAGTCGATAAGATTGTTCTGTCCTGAAGCCTCTTCCCAATTTGGCAGCTTGTGTAATGGAGCTGGGATTCTATAGGGAAAAAAGTAACAATCTGTTCACAGGCTATGGCAATTCTTCAGAGCCCCCATCTCGAGATCTCCGTCGATCCTCATTAGACTTACCACATGGTTTGTACTTCCGATGACCATAACTGACACAGTCAACAGAGAGTCGCTGACCATCTGACCTCGGTTGCCGCGTCCCGTGTTCACCAGATCGCACGAGCTTGAGATTCGTTCCCTTCGTTTTACCGCAAATTATTTAAGAAGCTTCACAACTTTAAATCGGTATATTTTGTGGTGGGTTAGGATTGCATTCACACACAAGAGGTGTAGGTGGAGGATTCTATACACGTTTTATGGGACCACTAACAGATTTTGCTGCAACACCTTTTATTCATTTTAATTATATTGTTGCAGAAAGGGAAGGTTCGTACTGCTTAGAATAGGATGCGTACAGGACAGTTGGAGCCTAGGTTGAATGACCATCCATCACAACGCACACACCCTTAGTAGGGGACAATTCAGTCACCCAATTCTTTAAACCATGAGCAGATACTGGAGTGTAGTCAGATAACTTATATGGGGGGGGTGTGAAGAATGTCAGCATCAAACCGCAGTTTGTACAGCAGGGACCAATCAGACAACACTACTCATCTATATTTAGGCCTATAGTCACTCTGCCATATTCGAGTTTGGAATTTCACAATTTTGGTTATTCGCAAGTTGCCTGTGAACAATTAAACGGGAATATTTTTGGAGCTTGCTGAAAGATCGCAGAAACTCATGGACGACGCGTAAAGCCAATAATAAAATTAAATATTGATCATAAAATGATAGGTAAGTATTAGTGTCATTAAATATTTGTTAGCATAAGTGGATACTGAAAGTTATTTTTGCTGAAGAAGAAGCAGAACCGAAGGAGCTTCCTCGCTGTGGAATCTCGCATTTATCGCTGTGGAATCTTGCATTTATCGCTGTGGAATCTCGTATTTATGGCAGTAAGCTTTAAACTCTTCAGCGCTGCTCATTTTGCATTTTTTTAAACGACATCTTATTTGATTCTTCAGAAATAACACCCAACGTACACAAAACAACCCCCAACAATTAAAGAGGGGGCATGAGCATTGCACATGTCCTCTGCTGACACTTCGCCCCTTAGCATGAGCGGTTTATCGGTAGACGCTGAGGAGCACATCTGATCCTATGTGTGCGTCAGATACGTGTGATAAACCAACAAGTGAGCAAGTGTGGCTTTTCTCACATCTTTATCAGATGTGTGGATCTTCTAGTTTTCCCAGATTGATACGGTTATCCTTCAGTCCAAATGTACTGCAAAATGTACTGCAGCTGACCCCAATCTGACCTCGCATGTCCAGGTTAGTCCAGAGTCTGACCTGCCTGACCCCAAATCGACATTGAATCAGAAAGTACAAATGCTATGAAGAAGCTTGACTCAAACATCTGACGGCTGAATGCTAGTCTGCTAACTCTTGCCCTCACCATTAATCCAGCAGCCCTTGGAGCTCTCAAACAGCAACATCTATGGGTAATTACTACACATCTCAAACAGCAACACCTATGGGTAGTTACTACACTTCTCAAACAGCAACATCTATGGGTAATTACTACACATCTCAAACCGCAACATCTATGGGTAATTACTACACATCTCAAACAGCGACATCTATGGGTAATTGCTACACATCTCCTCCTCGTCCAACATTTTCCACCAGTCGCTGACAGACAAAAATAGAGCATGCATTCATTCCAGTAATTTAGGCCATAATTTGAAAGAGTATTAACTTATAACCAATTTCCAAGCAGTTTGTTATTAATAATAATAAAAATAATTCTGACAGGTTTGCTCAGTTTGCATTTTCTGAAATGCAGAGACGTTTGTTTATGTTACACAATATATAAAACACATACGCAAGCACCAAAGGATCTGCCAGCTAAATTCTCAAAGTAATCGAAAACACAAACTACTATAGCTGCCTATAAGAATGCTTGATAAAATCCCGGGTATAATTAACCCAAAGTCACCCTATAACGGCACGTCCTTCATCCGGTTTCACAAGCAGCTGCAGACTGCACACTTAAATCTTATAATGATGGCCAAAGTGATGGATTCATGGAGAGAGAGAGAAAAAAAACAGACCCATGAATGTGTGGAGCTGGTTCTCAGTTGTAGGAAAATCTAAGGACATTATATAAATAACTATTGTGCTTTGCTAAGTTTCAAAATTTAAAAATCTCAAAATGTATTATTTATTATTATTGTTATGATTAATAATAATAATAACAATAAGAATAATAATGATTATCATTGTTTTTATTATACACACACACATACGGTTTAATAGTACATAGTGAGGTCTCAAAATGTCATTTTTAAAGTATAAATTACTGTTCATTCTACATTGCTTATTTACAGTGCCTCCCTCAAGGGTACAACAGCAGAAATCGCTCATGGAATAAGGATTTTGTCGCAATCTCCGTGCCCGTAATGTCCTGCCGGCAGCATGAAGGCGTCACTAATGGCTTTTCATTTTGCATAATTTTTCAAGTCGCGAAGCGAGTGGGAAGCAAAAACATCCAAACGGGATCAAAAAAAGCGGCACTTTTAACAGTAAACGGAGAATACATACCCCCCCGTTATGAAAACGTAAGAAGGATCAACCTTGATCTAGTGACTGTGTCTTCGTTAAAAAAAACGAAGGGGGGGAGTATAAAGTAGCAATTTGTAATTTGCTCTTTGTCTGGCTCACTCGTTTACTGAGGGAAGAAAGGCAATTATCATCCCTGACTGTAATGCCAGGTTGTCACAGTAAGAGACGGGAAGCCAAAAACTCACTGCGAGTTAACGCGAGGCAACCAATGAGGTGCGCTGTTTGGCTATGAAAACACCCTAATGATCTACGCTCTGCTGCAGATGATCATCTGAAGATATAAATAAAGAAATCATCAATCAGGTGTGTTTGATTTTAACAAGCTATGCCCTCCACTGATTTACTCACTAACCCTCTCTGGCAAACTGAAACTAATGTTCAAATTCCATTCGCATTTTAAGGAATCATGTAAAATGATTAATGGCCGGAGACTTGAACTGTGCTAATAGTTAAAAGCTGCGTGTAGTTAACAAACTTCCATTTCATAATCTCGAAAATGCACAAGACAGAGAGGAGGATACTGAGGAGTTTTCTTTAACCTTTAGGCCAGGGCGATGTAACTCACGGTGCTCCAGGTCTGAGCCCTGCTGGTTTTCCAGCCGTCCTTTACCTGTGAATCAGGTGTGAAGCCTCTGACCAATCAGAATCAGTAATTATTAAACAACTACCTGGGAGACCTGAAAACAAGTCCTGGATTTGGAATCGAGGTCCGGATTTGAATATCTCTGCTATTGGTTATAATGCATATTTGTTTTAAGCTGTTGTATTTACATATCGTTATTTTTTTTTAAGTT
>JABFEB020000049.1:6865777-6882392 GCA_019775895.2 Stomatorhinus ivindoensis
AAGCCTCTGACCAATCAGAATCAGTAATTATTAAACAACTACCTGGGAGACCTGAAAACAAGTCCTGGATTTGGAATATCTCTGCTATTGGTTATAATGCATATTTGTTTTAAGCTGTTGTATTTACATATCGTTATTTTTTTTTAAGTTGGGTGATGTATAGATTAACACTTCCTTCGTCTCTCAAATAGCTAGAGCTTTCCATTCTTGAAGAATATCCCAGTAACCTACTACACACAAGCCACGCCTACGACAGCAAATTTAGGACTTAAGCTGCGCCGCAGTCCTACTACTTCTCGTAATTAATATAACGAAAGGCGTTACGTTGCCCACCCACCACCTGCACTTCTGAACATTTTTACCCCAATTATTTAGAGACCCAATTTCTTTGCTTCACTCATATTTTTGGGTTTGAGTACTTGCCGTGTGAATTTTATTTGTTAAAGGCGTAGTTTTACCACTCAGATCCCTCCACGGGGACCTCCCGGATAATGCCGAAAGCCGGATTATCGATAATCTTCTGTATTTGGTGCCTGGAGAGTAGTGAAGATATTACAGTCGGAAACATTTAGCCCCACAGGTGCGCCGTAAAGCCTCCTAATGCAAGTAATAATTTATTTATCAAAGCAATACGATGTGCATTTACGTGGGATATCTGGTCCTGTAACGCGTGCTTCTCAGTGCATAACGTGTAACAAAAGACGCAGCTGTGTTTCAATGGGCTGGAGTGAGACGCTGCGTTGCTGTAAACCAGCTAGCTGATTTTTTCTGTAGTTCCTCTGGTTTTCCATGGTTAAGTCAAGGGGGGGAGGGCATTTGTACGGTGCTGCAGTGCTCGGTCTTCCCGCTGTAAACAGCACGATTAACGAGCCTGGCAGACCACACACTACCCCACGGGGGTGTTGTGGTGGAATATTTCATGGAAATAGTCTGTCCTGTGCCAGAATAAGGGAGGCATACCTTCCACACAATACGGAATGTACACACAAAAGATAATGAGTGCAATTCAACCCTCAGAGGTTCCCAAAATACTGAACACCTTGCGTGTTCGGAGATAGGCTACAAAGCAATACGACGGCCAAAGACCGCAAATTAAGCTTCCCTCTTAATCAGAGGCAGGTTTTAATTAAAGCTGGAAGCTCGTGGGAGTTTTACTTACACAAAAATGTTCTGAGGGCAGAAGGAACAATGATTGGTTCAGAGAGATAACCATTCAGATTGTAGAGATTGTAGTTCTCTACAATCTGATTGGCTTTCTCTTTGAACCAATCATTGTTCCTTCTGCTACTGTGTAAGTAAAACTCTAATGAGCAACGTGCTAAGAGTCACACTCCGTGAGTCTCTGTTAAAGAAAAAAGAAATCAATGGAGTCTTTACTTAGGACAAACACAGCTAGAATGAGGAAAGACATTAAAAGACAAGGAATTAGGCCTGCAGCTGGTTGAATCTCCCCCAAAGAGACAAAGACAAGTACAGTATTGTACATGTTTAGTGCCTACAACTCATTTTGGCTAATTAGCCTATAAAATGTGAAAGATCGAGGTTATGAGAGGTTATAGAAATGGACAAGGCAGTTAATAAAATATTAATTACATAATTTTAAATCAATAGAAAATGCTGCATAATTAAATTGCTTGTAATATTATTTTTAGTTGCACATTTATGATCACTTAAACTGCTAATTAAAATATATCCATCCATCCATCCATCCATCCATCATTCAACCACTTAACTTTTTAGGCTTGTGGGAGGGGGCCCTGGAGCCCATCCCTGACAGCACAGGGCACAAGGGTGGGGCACACCCTGGATGGGAATAAAATTATATTCCCAACCAAATATTTTCACATTTTTTTTCTTTTATTTATAGCTTAAACACAGAAATTGCCTATACGCCGTGGTAGATACCGCATTTAATAGATTCATCAGTTACAATCATTTAAACATTTGTTCCTTAATGTAATTATTATAACCCATTAGTCAGTGAAATAGCACCTCTTGGACCTCCTTCCATCACGTGAGAAGGTTTTCTCCGATGGTGGAATGAAGTGCAGAGTCACATCCAGTCATCAGACTCCCTCTGCACCTCCAAGACACGCCCCACCTGTTCCAGGAACTCCTCCACCAGCCTGACGCCTCTTTACATTCCTTGAACGTTCTTATGGCTGCACTTCTGCTCCTTGAACAGCCTCATTAGGTTTATGCGTTGTTAGACGTTGAGTAGCTCCTGCTCCGGTGCTGCTTATACTCGTACCTCAGCCTTCACTGGAAGCTCAGTCTGGCCACAGTTATACCTAATCGACCCCTTTACAGCAGGTATCTTTATTACGTGCTACTGGTACATCACTTTGGACAAAAATGTCTGCCAAATGAATGGAAATGTAAATAATATTAAGAATAACTCAGATTTCCAGGCTAGCTTCATCGTCTTTCTGATCAATTCACCGTTGATCCTGTCGCTCCTGTTCAGCTCAGTCCAGGATGATGAAAAGA
Organism: Stomatorhinus ivindoensis; assembly: GCA_019775895.2. Taxonomy (NCBI): domain Eukaryota; kingdom Metazoa; phylum Chordata; class Actinopteri; order Osteoglossiformes; family Mormyridae; genus Stomatorhinus; species Stomatorhinus ivindoensis. The sequence continues at coordinate 6,868,268 of JABFEB020000049.1, forward strand.
GGCGAGAAGTGTTTTTGTAGAAAATTAAATGTGTCAGTTATTCTTATCTTGCCTGAGATGTAATTTCCTACTCTCACTCAAAGTTTATGGCAAACGCACACATTGTATCAGTGAGTTCCTAATTACCTACATTTCTTGTGCCAGGATATAAATTCTAAAACGTTGTGCTTTCAAAAATGCCACACACATTTGTTTATAGAAAATTGGTACGGTGTGAAATGGGATTTATGTTTTATATATGTATATGTCAGTGTGTGTGTGTGTGTGTGTGTGTGTATACACATACATGCATACATACATACTACATAGACGCCATCTTGGGTGTCACATGTCGCTGAGAGCCCATGAAGGAATCTGGGCGTTTTTGTTTTAAAGCCCATATTGATTGACAGGCATTTTGTTCTCCTGCCCTGTGATGAGATACATAGACTCTAAGGTCACGTGTGACCTACTGTAAGCCAGGAAATGCAGCTAGACAATAGATAGATGGACCATGTATAAATTGCAGGGCTGCTATCTTCGGTCAACTGGCTGGAGGGGGATTTTCAATTTGAGACAAGTCTGCATACACGTTTACATGTAACTGTTTTATTACCGTGTAAATAGTCTGTAGGGTTTGCAAACGACCCCAAGGCTTTTGGTGTAGCTAATTTTATGTTTATAATGGAGTAATATAGATTTGCCTTAAGATTTCCGGCGTTTGAGTCTGAAAGCATCAGTGTCACATCAGATGTGCGAAAGCTGGCAACCCTGAAACTGTCCTTTTGAAGCGTCAGTCCAGCCCATAAAACTTTGTTTAAAAAAATTGTTTTAAACGTAAGCTTCTTTCTGACATGCAAATCATTGTTTCTAAATCCAGTAGCCTGTAGGTGATCTCTCAGTCCCCTTAAGCTGCTCCAGTCGGCCAGGGAGGGAGGGAGCTGGCGTTGTCACGAGTTCTTAAGATTGTTTGATAATTCGCAATTAAAAGTGTTTATTATTTCATTAGAAGCCCACTTGGCTACGTCCTGTTGCAGTAATGAACCGTCTCCAACCATCTGGAAAGCCATTAATAAACAGCGGACGGCCGCTGGCGGGCACGGCGGTCACGCCGGCTGGGTGCGCGCGCCGAGGCGCCGCCGCCGAGTGGAAGCAGTGTGAGATTTTTAAGGTCGTTTAATCCTTCCCCTTATATTAGCTCTGCCTGGCGGTATAATTATGCATGCCAAAGAAGCTGAGGAGGAGAAAAGGGGGAAAGGGGAAAAAAGACAGCTGATAACAGCTTAATGCAATCTCAGCGAGCGAAAATGGAGGTAATATATCACCTGCCACAGTTAATAAAATATTGTACCTGCCCACGTTAGTCAGAAAAAAGGGCTAACTGATATTTCATATAAATGCACTTGCAGACAGGAGCGCTGTGCCCGCTGCGCGGTCCCGCGAGTCGCTCCATATCGCCTCCCCCCGCCCCCGTTCGGCTCTTCTCGCTCCTTCGGTTACTTATTAATATTTCACACGGAAAGCACAGGGGTGGCTCTTTGTGATTTGTTTAATCTTATCTGAGAGAGGATCTCATTTTCATTTTATTTGCGGAGGGAGAGGATGTTCCTTTCTCTCTCGATGTCCCCGCTGCCTCCGTCAGGAGGATATTACCCCCCCCGCCCGCCAACCACCCCGGGCCCCCGTTGTGTTTCCAGTTATTATATAAAAGGTGAGTTTTCACCTTCTACTCGCCAAAGCTGAGACATGCTTGATCAAATGGACTGTAAATACACCTTTGCTGGTAATGAGCAGATGATATGGAGAAATAAATTATGACTGCATATATTTTTATTTACTTTTCCATTATTTTGACCACAACCTTGCACCGGATTAGCTGCTGGAAGGCGATGCATGTGCTTTCGTTTTCCGTGTCGTTTGAAAAGGCTGCAATCTCTTGGCTCTATTACCATTCAGTTCAGTTTATTTCTTTTCCTATGGAATGTACAGTATAATACAGGATAAATACCGTTCAGTCGTTTACTATTCGTTTCCTTTTCTCTGCAAATGCACCACCCACTTTTAACAGTTGATAATTACTCATGATGATCCGTTGAGCAGTAACAGAGACTGGTCCAACCCCCAACCCTGCCTCTCTTACTATGCTTTAGAAATTCCTTTGTGGATAAATGAAATCAGAATCCGCTGCGATCTCTTCACGTGTGAGTGTGAATCTCCTGCTGAGAGCCAAACCCTATAACAGGCGTTTTTATTTCGGCGTCACTGAACCAAATGCAATAAGCGGAATATTTATTTTCTTCTGACTTTATGGAGCTACTAGTCAGAAAGCATGGGAGATGCCCCCCCCAACAACTGAACTATCTTGAAGGCTGAATCAGTCTAAATGGAGTTGGATTTTTAATGATGACAGTGGCAATGTGGTGACGCTTTTGTTGAAAGCCATGGTAACCGTCTACCTAAGGCCATGTTTTTAGCAATTCGTTACACATCCATAAAGCATTATAATACATTCATAAAGCATTATAAATATGGCTATAAATATTTATCAAATGTCCTATGAAGCTCTCATCTATAATGCACTATAGATACCTTCATAATGCATTACAAAGCATCCATAATTCTGACCAGATACTGACCATCATAGTGCATTATGAAGGTATCCATAGTGCATTATAGATGAGAGCTTCATAGAGTATATAATTTATTTAGTCATATACTGTACCATTCAGGTCCATTTCTCAGTGATATCGGTGGCAGTCGTGGGTTTGCAAACACAAGCTGCTCGTTTTGAACCTTGCCATGGCATCTTAATAGGGAGGAGGTCCAGACCTTCACTAGGAGACGGTGTTTTTCTCCGGTCGTTCTTAGACTTGCCTTGTCGTGTGATGCAATTGCGTTTCGGCTTCAAACGGGAGCAGATGAGCTAACCTGTCGGATTTTTTGCTCTGGACCCGATTTCGCAATCACTTGTGTTGTTGTTGCAGTGGCGTCGTGCCCGTCAGTTTGGGTAGGCACATGCCAACCTGGTGAGTCGTTCAGTGGGTTAAGTCTCTGTGCCCATCATCAGAAGGTTGGTGGTTTGAGTCCTGGCCTCGGCAGAATGGTCACGTGTTCGCGGGGCCCTTGAGCGAGGCCCTTGACCCCCAGTTCTGGGGGGGGGGGCTGCACATTGGCTGACCCTGTGCAACGACCCCCAAGCCACAGGGAGCAAGATGGTGTTGGTGAAGAGAAGCATTACATATAGCGTGTGCAGATCAAATAAAGAATTTATTTAATCAGTATTTTGTAAAAATGTAACGTATAAATGAATTACTTGGTTAACCAATAACGTGCCTACACTAACTGTGAATAACGTGGTTAAACTTCTGGTAAACATGCAGTCAGGGTAAACTGGCCAATGAGAGAGCTCCCTCCAGATCCATGAATTCTCTATATTCCCGATCATGCTGGAACAGCATTCCATAGCCAGAAAATTCAAAAGTTGCACTTCTCGGTTAACCTTAATCTCCTCCCCCATCCCGCATCATTCCTATCTTCTACCGATACCTCTATACATCATCGAATTGTCACATTCTGACATTCACGACTCTCATCTCAGCAGCGGTAAACAAGGTTAGTCAGTTCCTATTGAGCAGTGGGAAAGCGACACATGAAAGTGGTCAGGAAGTTCCCGGTTCAGACATCCCAGGGACTTGGAACCATGGGACTAGGTTTCCGAACCTTGGTAAGAAGGTGCCTTGAGTCAGTCATAACAGACCCGGAGGTCAACTGAGAAGTGCAACTTTTGAATTTCCTGGCTAAGGAACGCTGTTCCAGCATGATCGGGAATATAGAGAATTCATGTTCATATTAGCAGGCAGTGGTTGGTTTGCTGTCTGAAGTCATGCATCTCTGTTCTGTCAAGAGGCTTCTGGCGGTGGAGTCCCAGACTTAACCTGGTGTTTTATGGTTCGTTGAGACTTCCTGCATGACTTGAAATGCTTTGGCAAGATGGACACCCTAGGGAGGTCTCGCTTGTGTCTGAAAGCGTTGCTCTGACTGAATTTCTTTCGTTTTTGTGGTGCGACTGCCTTTATGACATGTATGCTAACAGATGTACACCAGCCCAAATTATGCATGTTTGTTTAACACAGTGCTCGAACTGTTCACTCTAATTATCCCTTCAGTTTGGCTGGGTTAACTAGATAGTCGCAACTGTTTTCCAGCTAAAAATTGCACGTTTCGTTGCCATGCACACTAACAAGTGACAGAACGAAAGCACCGTTGTTTGGCATATTTTTGTCTGTAAGATTCCAGCCGCATTCACCTACAAAAATCCAAATTCATTGTCAAAAATACTGAAATTCTAAAGGAAAAATACTAATATAAACATCAACATAGTCTTTCTTAGCCCTTAACTGTAAGGAAATGACTTTTGAGTATCTACCAAGTCTGTTGACAGCATCTCAGAGAAGTTAAAAATGCAAAACAGCTAAAATATGTATATATGCTAAGAGCATGGGCTGAACAAACAATCTATTTATTGTTGAATTTTTGATTGACAGTAAATATACAGAAAAATCACAAACCAAAATTTCTAAAAATATATACAGATTTGCTTCATTAATCTGTAAATGTAGAATGCTCAGGCAATAGCAACTCAAGTGAAGAAATCTGGGTAAAATTTGGTCCAATAGTTAATTTCAAAACCTGAACCGATCAGGATCATCCAGTGGCTTGATGAACACCGCTGTTACTCAGATGTCCAGGGGTTGCATTTATGTATCACCATACATGTGTATATACCGTCTGGTTGTCTGTGGTTCAAAGACATGCAGTTAGGTGAATTGATGTCGCTTAACTACTCACTGTGTGTGTGTGTGTGTGTGTGCGCTTATGTTCAGTGTGCATATGAGTAAAACCTTGGCACCAGAAACTAGCTAAAATTATTAAATATTTAATTTCAGTTTCAAGTGTTTCATACGTCCAAATTTTTTAAACAAAAACTGATGAGATTAGTTCATTAGTCTAGAATCTGAAGGAAAAAATGGATAAGTAAACATTTAGGATTCAAGCTACTGTAAGCCTGAAGAACTTTAATTGGAACGAGCAATGCTGTATGTTTAAAGACGGAGTTTTCAGGACTAAAAAATGGTCCGATTGCATCTTTTGCATGTGAAGCAAACCTTGAGATGAATGATAGCCAGCACCAAGCACGCTCATATTTCAACAATGCAGCCACAGCACCTTGACAATAGCTACAGAGAAAGAGCAACTGAATTCCCAGAGATGATATTCAGGCTTGAGGTCCTGCATTTGAAAGTGTTAAGAGCATGTTATTATGATCGTGGCTGCATGTGAATCAATGGTTTGTTGTGGAACCTAATTCACTATGACTTCACATTTTATTCTATGGCTTTGCAGTAGAAAAAATAGCTTTAATTACGCTCATCATAACAATGCTTGATTGGCTAATTTCGAGAGTCCTTGAATCCCAAGTTATCCATGATAGGGTGATCTATAAAACTCCTGACTGAAGCAACAATGAAATAACATAATTCTACTAGAATTACAATTATGAACTATGCAAAATCATCCATGTAACCAATTTTACACTACAACTAATGGAATGGTATTTTAAGTTGATAATTAACTCATCCATCGATTTTCCATGTTCTGTACAGGTAATATTACCATATTAGATGAGATGAAAAAGAGGACGATTCTAGAGATCAGAATGTTAATGAGTTTTCACATTCACTGACCAATCAGGTAGCTTGTCTCTTGAATATTAATGAGCTTTCCCTAACCACCCTGTAAAACGAAAATTTGCATCTGAGGAAACACAGAGGTATGTAACTCTACCGTTAACTCTCATTTTACAATCTACACACAATCGGCACAATAAGTCTTTTTCAACACAAGGCACAAAACGCAGCTAAACTTGTTAAACTTCAAGCAGACGACACAATTCACCGTTCACACAAAACTAAAACGTCATAGTGGTGACGGCTCCCAAAAGCTGACATGACTTGTGAGCGCCGTGAGCAGTATATTGTTTTAACCCTCAAAGTAAACGGCTGCACGCACCTTGCGAACGCTGTGTGATGCCTTACATTGAAAAGCTCTGCTGTTTCCCTCACTTGGTTCTCCAGTGTAAGTTGCAGCACTGGGTCATACTGGTCGCGGCGCTAAACCCAGACAAAAACCACCGAGACGCCTGGACCCGGAGGTGCAGGGTTCTGGTGAACCTGGCACTGCCCAGGAAGCCCAGAGTGAGATGGGGTGACCCTGGATCTAAGGGTGCATGTAAACAGACAGAGAATCACACTACATGGGTTATTTAGGGATCCAAGTCCGCTAACCGCGCGGCTCTGGTTCGGCAGACGGAAACCCGGAGAAGCGGAGAGAAATCGCCACGCAGACAGAGCTGAGAGGCCTGTTACGGACTTTGCAAGTAGACATCATAGGAAGTGAGAGAATTCACAAAGCGGCTTCGGGCTGGTGATAATGACAGTCGGAAACAGCGGATCGTATCGCCTGTCTGCCTTCAAAGCCGCCAGCTTCCAGCAAACCCGTGTGAGGTGACGATGGGCAGCTATAGAGAAACAGGCAGGTCTGAGATCAACACGACAGGCCTGGGGAATAGAACGTTCACGTTATGAGGGATGAGAGACATATAAAGACATACATTCATGGTGATTCACAAAGCAGGCAACAGATGGATTGAATCAATGCAACATGCTTGGTCACATGACTCGACCCCCTTAGGCGACCACACACTAACATTCTCCCATGATCTTCCCTCAGCCGCTCTAGCAACAATACAAATGCAGCTTCTAAACTTATCGATAACGCTCATATCAGAGCGTACCGCAGCAGACACAGAATAACTCTCATACTCTTTTAAATCCATGACACGTTTGCCGCAGAACAGTTTTCTAATTTTGGGTGACGTCTCGCAGAGCTAGAAAGGAGGCAGCAAACCATTGACCGCGCGCGGAACGATGACTTCGTCAAGCTCTTGACGCGAGCCAGACTTGTAGCTGGCGAGCGAGATAAAGGCCCACGCTCGTCTGCTAGAACGTTCTCCAGCAACACAGATCCGAACCGCGCCGCTGAATGAGGCAGATCCCACAGCTACTGCCTGCGAGAGGCTTTTCAGCAGCAGGGCCTGGTGTTCAGACCGGTTCATTCCGCAACGTTCACGAGCTTTGCCTGAAATTTTACATTTTAATGGCCTGATTTTGCGTGCTAACCATACATTAGCTTCATACATATGGATGGGCTACACCTCGCCTCGCAGTTCCAGAGCTGTGACTGATTGCTTCCGCGGCTCTGAGAGTGTATTCTATGTTGGTTTCCTTTCACAGTACATGTAAGACACGCGGTTTCGCTGGACTGGTATCCCTAGTGTCTTATTACCGTTGTTTCTGGCTAAATGTGCTCTGTGAAGTCCTAAACTTCCGGTAATTTCCAGTGCTCCAGCATGCGGTGAGTGGTTATGGGAAATGGATAGATATTAAATGTAAATCAGTCTGCTTGGGCCGCTTTGATTAGAATGAGAGATCGATCTGAACATCTCGGCCTTGCCATTCAGACGACGCTGACAGGCGAAGCGCGCAGGACATGGAGTGAAGGTAACGATATAATTAGCCCTGACAAGAACAAGAAGTGGCAATGACATGTAAAATTACTGTCTACCACTGTATTGAAAACCAGTTTTCATCAGATGTGTAGTCAGCATCAGTAATTTTCACATTTCACGACTGCCAAACATCATTAACCATCATTATTGAAGGAAATTTTGATCTGCCTGGTTAGAATTGGCCTTAATTGGAAGGTTTTTTTTTTTGTCATCAGGAACCAGGCATAGTGTAGTGATGCAATTTGGCTGTAATTCTGTCCTCATGCAAACGTTTCCTAATATATTAATTATAGATTTATAGTGTCTATGTCTAGCAAGAGGAATTTATAAAATAGAGCGCAATATTTTTGCAGTGGTTTTTGAATCATGCACAGAATGATTCTGCTTCAGTTGTAAATGATTTTTGCTTTATTTGGGAAAAGGCAAGATGACCTTTTAATTTGCAAATAACAGGATTGTACCGGAGGGTTAACTTAATGTCAAACTCTGTAGGCAGGTGAGAAGTACAGTGCAAAGATTTACTCTCACGTCACGTGGCAATGTTAAATACAGTGACCGGGACATTAACTTGATTCAATATTTATAAACCTTTCTTATATTTTGACTGGGACTCTGTCCGAAAGAACAGGAACGGATTTAAACTATGACTTTCTTGGTTATTAATATTACCTTTGTAATGAATATGTTATGTAGCCTAGGATTTAATGACAGTGTTCAAAGAAAACCTACTTTTGCTCTCTGGTGTTTCATTCTGAGGTTACGTGTCGAAATCGGATACCAGATGACATTGAAAGGATATGTCCACAGCTTTGTACTGATGATCAATATATCGCGCCTTTTGATCAAATATGATGAGAGGGCTAAATGGATTGCATATTTTATGTTGGTTACTGGGAAACGGAGCTGAGAGGCAGACATTTTGTCGAGAGCGAACCCACGGTATTACGGCCAGTAGATCTACGTGACCAGAGGCAGGCTTTTCATTCCTGGGGCCCCATTCATAGTTAGTTTGGGGCCCCTCAACTTCTCAGCCCTCACTCACAAAAAAGACTTAAAAATAGTCAGCAGATTGTAACTAGCTAGCTGATTAAGAGAACATACTGCTCCAGCATCTCCAAATTAAAGAGTGTATTTATTTAATATTTAGTGTAGTCACTGTTTGTGGCCACCAGAGGGCCAAAACCCCAGGAGCCCCATCTAAATGCATGGATTAGTTTGTAAGCATTGTTGCTGTGCTCGTCATACCAGAGTGAGGGTAGCACAGAGGTTCTGGGTAAATAAGTGGACCTGTTACCTGAATGGATGGAGGTTCGACTCACCAGTAAGAACCTTGCTAGTCACTCCTTCCGCAGGATGGTTAATGTAAATTGCGTCAACCACTGCCCAGCTGTTTACCTCGCAATATTCTGGGATAGAATCTTTTGGTTCACTAAATAAAAATAAAGCTATAAAACTGTAGAATCCTAAAGCCCCCCAAAATACCACAATCTACAATAAAACAGTAAATGTCCTTCTCTGTGGTTTAGTGCTCAGGCATCGTCAAAGGAAATAAAAAGCCTAACCTCGGGGTATAAATCCCTGGGGATGCTGCCTTATTGAAGCGAATGAGATGCCTTGCTTTTTTCTGCCAAAACTACAAACAGGCAAACAAATATCTCATTAAGATGCATAATATTAAAGAAATTGCTTTTTTTTCTAGATTGTTCTGCATGCTGCAGAAGGATAATCATAGTCATTTAATTATATTAGCGCTCACCAGGCAAAATTAAAGTATTTAAAATTTAAATGCTTGTTTCTGGAACAGTTCCACACATGATTAAGAATGTTACATGGAAATAAAGTATTCATTTATTTGTAATGCTTAACATCCGTATTCATTAAATATTTTTTTCTGAATTTATCACATAAATTTGAACATGATATGGATTGGCTCCATTTGATAAAACTGTTAACCCGATATGTCTTATTATTTTTACAATTTAGCCTGAATATATTCTGTAAACAAAATGTCATATAATGTGAGATAATAGCAAGTCAGATGGAATGAACCTGCCTCTGAGATTAGTGACACTAAGGTGGATAATGGATATACAGTGTTGGCTGCAGCAGTTGTATAAACACCAGGGGGCAGCATTTGGCAGAGCCCAAGTGTAACATAAAATACTCATGCAATAGTGTAGGGTCTGCTTCAGTGTTTGAGGGTCTATCTATCTGTCTGTCTGTCATTTCATAATGGTATGAATATTCGTTGCAACTAAACAAATAAACTAACCAATCATTAAGACTGGCAAATGGAAATTAAATTGTTCCTAAAATAAATTTTTTTGCTGACCTGTTTATTTTTTATTTTTTGCAGTCATATTGTGAGAGTTTTGCATTCTATCCCCTTTGTAGTGTCTTCCCATCCTAAAATGTGTGAAAAAGTTGCGCTCTGCTTATCTAACCCATCTGAATGGATTAGCCTGTCAGAAGAATACAGCCAAATATGAATGCAAGTAACTTCAGTTAGATTTAATGAGTCAGGCCTTCTGCGCGGACACACCAAATATTGCAGCCTGACACAGGCAGAATGTTTCTGAATGTTGTCTGAAATCAGAGTTTATGGCCGTCATAAAACGCTGCTCATTATGAAGCACAGCGAATTCTCTACTCAGGTTTGCCAGAAACAACCAGCATGGACAACGGGAGGTTCAGTACGTCTGGACAAGTTCAAGATGTTGTGCTCCTCAGTGATAATCTTATATTGATGGTCAGGGATGGCTTTTGAGAAGTATGGGCTTATGATCTGGAGCGAGTACTTTTCAAAAAGACCTCGGAATTTTCACCATTAAAAACCATGAATTCTGCCCAGTGCTAGATGACTCTACAGGAGAATGCTGGACCATCTCTGAGGTGAGAGTGAAGCAAAGCGTAGCTGAGCCTGCAGGAAGATGATGTAGAGAAACGTGACCCACATCAGCCCTGATGAAGGACCAGGCAGTTCGGACTGCGTCACGCTTATGCACGTGCTCAAACCCACAATCGCCAGTGCATTGAACCAGTTTATTAAACCAACAATATCACCCACCATGATATTTGAACCATAATCTGTTTATTTATACAATGAACTAATTTTACTTGTAAATGCAAACTGGATTTTTTAAAAAGGCTTTCATACCTCACCAAACAATGATAAAACGAGGAAAGGTGAGTAACAATACTGTAAAATCTAAGTAAATCTAAGTATAGGGCTAAAGAGGTCTATATGTGTCTGTGTGTGTGTGTGTGTGTACAGACATCCCAAACAGCACGGCAGGACACACTCTGAATATCAACATCGTCTCATCTAGTGTCTTGGTTGTCATTTGTTGAGCAGAAGATATGATCAAAGCATACAAATCCTAAATAGACCTTTTATATACAACCCAGTGCTAATGAGAGGCCACGTAGCCCCCAGGCAAGCGTCACCGCCGTGGCCAATCTTCAGTGTCCAATTTCTCTTTGTCTAGGACAGTATTAACAGCGACAGAAGCACGAGTTTGCCAAGTCAGCGCCCCCTAACCACAGAACATGCATGCTGATACGTAAAGATCGCACACTGGACACATTGTGTATGGTTGTGGTTGTCCCAAAGTTGCCATGGATGCGTTATGCGTATAAAAAGGCTATAGTTTAATCCAGGGTCCACCAGTTATGGTCCTGGGGGGCCAGTTTGCAGCACACTTTCCCTGCTCAGACACACCTACTAAACCTGGCGCGATCGGATTAAGATACGTTTCAGTAGGGAGATCTCCTAATTGGTTTTCAGACTGGCTTTCTAGGACCGGGATTGAGGAATCGTGGTTTAGTCCATCTCTTTACTAATTCCACAGCAGACGATGGAAGGATGACTACATAAGAAAATATATTTAGTATCTATCTGGAAGGAATAAAATGTGAATAATCTTGGCAACATAATGGTTTGTCAGAAGCATGTGATTTTACACCTTCTTTAAGTATGTTGACGTTTTAACTTCAGTTAACTTCGTTAAGAGTCGGAGGACAGCCCACTGAGGTGTGAAACTCTACTGTCAGCCCCCCATTCTCTGACACCTGTCCATTTCTGCTCTGATCCGGAGTCAAAGCCTAGAGACATCCTATAATATGTTAGCGTGAGATGCTAGCGGAATTAGCATTAGCTTCAGTAAATTTGCATTACGAATCCATTCCGTTTTGCTGTCATGTTAAACTTTAAGTAGGAGGATTGAAATTTCCAGGTTCTGAATTATCGAGGATGCATCAACACATGATCGAAAGTACCAATACTTAATAATGTATAGAATGTGCCTTTTTCTCCTTAAGATGTTCCATCCATACCGATCTTGTATGCTGACCAATGGCATGGTGGTGACGCAGCCAGCTGTGTTTTGTCCCGCTGGTAAGCAGGTCCGTGTTCAGCGTGGATGCCGGCCAGGCGGCCTTCAGACCTGCAGACCGCTTGCGTGGTGAGTACGTTCTCCTTCTCCAGTCATCAACCAGAGATTCAAAACAAAAGTCAATATTAGAATCGCTCGGACTTTATTTGCAGTTTGTGGGATGCCGTCTGCCGCCATAGAGCCGTGTAACTTCAGGGCTTCGAATATGGAGCGACGTGAGGTGGAAGTTAAGAGACTAACCCAGGGATAAACTCCTAGTTAATTGTTGGTCTTTCTCGCCTTGTCACCACCGTGGCTAGTCACCAGAGACCGCCCACACACCCCCCCGCCCCCCTTACGTATCCCATCTTCAGTCATGCACATGCCTGACAGTCGGTTTTCCTCTGTACCTGGGAAGCGGGGGGGGTCTGACTGGCAGCACAAAGTCTCGTCCCTGGCAGCCCCCCAGCGTGGCACTCCTGCTTCGGGACGGTTCTAAGGCCTTGCTCTCTCGCTCGACTTGCGTGGGCACGCCGCCGCCTGACAGCTTCCGCTTTCATACGCAATAACGGAACAATAGCAGAGCCGCCAAAGGAGCAGGAAGTGAGGGTTAAAAAAAAAAAAACCCAAAATCTTCCTTCAAAATGACAAACACCTGAGAAAAAGGAGAGTGAATCTCATCATTTCTTCATGTACCGGATTGTAGATGAAAAAAACAAAAATACCCACCCAGTTCTCCTCGACTGAATGAAGATTGCGAGCGTTTAGCCTCATCCCAAGAACTTGCCGGGACGTGACGGGAGACGACCCTGACAGATATGTCAGTTCGGTGGCAGCGAAATGGATGCTGGGAAATTAGCGTTCACTGCAATTTGAGTCACATTGATCTGTGGGGGGAGACAACAGATCTACTGCAGTCCCATTCAAAGTTCCGGCATAAAAGTCCAATAATATATTTCTGACATTTACTAATCCAGTCTAGCTGCAATATAGCAAAAAATGTCTGAATCCTCATTTAAATTTCCAATAGGGAGGGGAAAAAAGCTCTAATGAACTAATGATCCTTCAGCCCTTCCTGCGCATTCCCCCGACACATCACAGACTCATGATTATCACTGCAGTACCAATAGTGCAGCTGCAGTAGCATCACCATACAATTAAACTCGCATCCTCGTCAGTTGTTACTCCTCGGAAATGTTTGCGCCGCCTTTGTGCTATTTTTCCGCATTTTATTGTTGTTTTCCTGTTTCATCCCAGATTCTGCGGCTACGCCTTGCGTAGCAGGGATACTGACGAGCCAGGAGCCAGCTCACCGGTGCGGTGTGAGAACTTAAGGCCACAAAACCCAACGATTGACTCATCCCGAGTGGAGCTAATTGGGCCTGACGCTTTAGCGCTGCGTTGCTTTCTTTCTCCGACGGAGAATAAAGGAGGTATTACCCAGAGATCCTTGGCGGCTGGATTTTTAAATACTAATGGTATCCTGGCAGACACATCACCTGAGACACAATTATACAGTCCTCACTGTTCTGGCTATTTTTTTTTATATTTGGGCTGTTTGCCGATGTACTATAATTTGCTAAAGCACTGGAGCCGATCCGGGACGTTCTGGAAGTGCGAGTGTCCCAACTTCAGGAACATCAGGCCCGTGCAAATAAAACTGTTCACGCCGTATAATCCGGCATTGCACGGCGTCGCCATACGCCAGAGAGCTGCAGCGCAGGTCCGCGGTCACGGCTGATTTATCGCGATTAAAAGCACCCGGCCCGCTTCGCTGTAAGTCTATTACCTGTCGGATGTATCAGCTGAGAGGGCTTCTAACCAGAAACGGGGAAGGTAATTTAAAACAAAGGGGCCATTTCGGCCTGGTAACTAGGCTGCCTCCTGCAGTAATTACAAGGCGTAATGCTGCTTCCCGGGGAGGGGGGGAGAACACAGTGGCCCCTTACATGCTTTCATGTCCCCTCATTTAGGTGCACAAACGAAACCCCCTGACCCCCATCACCCAGCTGCTGGCATATATGATAAAGGCTGCAGGAAGTAAGACCTCTTCATTAGACTGTGGCCACGGACCCGTTCCTGGACAAGAACCAAACCCATATGAAATAGAAACTAGGCTGTATGTGTGTGTGTACATATGTGTATA